>WHPZ01583013.1:0-19600 GCA_016617965.1 Macrosiphum rosae | reverse complement strand
GACTAAAGATTTTTAATATTTTTCAAATGCTATTGTAATAATATAGTAGAAGCCTTGTATTAAATTTTCAAGCTTTTTTAACCATTAAATAAAATTTTATTGATATTTTTAAAAAAAAAACGGAAAATGAAAATGTGCCTAAACAGTTCAAAATAATAATAATAATTTTGAAAATGCTATCGTGTATAGAAAATGCTAATATAAACATTCGGTCAAAATTTCATGTACCTACGATCATTATTTGTTTAAGAGTTGCACCAAAAACCAAAATCGATTTTATCGAAAACAGATTTTGCGTAAATATTCCCGTTTTTCCTTAATTTTTCTTTTGCTTTTGAAAACTACTGGGAAATTTTTACTTTTGACCCCCAAAGTACCAACTAGATTCACTTTCCTATCAGAAAAGATACTGTTGAAGAAAATCCAAGCACTTTTACTGTCCTAAAAGGTGATGACAGACACAAAAAAATAATAACAATAAAAAACACACATCATTGTAAAATCAATATATTCATCGTTCCACTCAGAATCTAAAAATTAGGTAGTTACAAGCAAACGCTTGAAGTTAAATTCCTCCTACGCGACAAACCAGGGGTCGTCAACCAGTCGATCGTATTATTAATTAATTATACCAATATCAGTCGGTCATGTGAGTTATTTTAAACACACATCTCCTCTTTATATACAAAGTAAAATATTTATTAACGAAGAAAAACATACAATTTTTTGATGGAAAAATAATAAATGAAGAATATCATTATAGCCTATAGGTATACAATTTATTACTATATGCTATAATATAAATATCTAATATACCTAAATAAATAGTGGTCGGTCACCAGATACTTACGAATTTGAACTTCAAAAGCTCGTAAAAATTTAATTTGACTTTTTGTAGACATTTTTGACTTTTTGCAGACATAAATTTATATGAATTTCCTACTTTAATTTGCACATTTTCGTGATTTTTACTTATTTTAACAAAATTTGAACTTTAGATACTTATGAAAAAAAATTGTTCAACTACCATTGTAACAATATATTAGGAGCCTTGTATAAAATGTTCTAGATTTTTGACCCAACGAATAAAATTGTACTAACATTTGTAGAAAAAAACTAAAAAAATTGTATGTCCGTAAACAGCTCAAAACAAGTCAAAACTCAAAATATTTTGAACATTTTATGTTGTATACTGTATACTGTATAGAAAATGCCAATATATAAACATACAGTGAACATTTTATGTATCTTTGCCCTTCGGTCATTCTTTTTGAGTTACACCAAAAACCAAAATCGATTTTGCTTAAAAATACCCGTTATCTTTAATTTTTTTTCCCCGGCGCTTTTCTAAACTTTTGGGAATTTGATCTCCCCAAAGCACTAACTATATAGATTCACTTTCCCATCAAACAAGATACTGAATTTAAAAATCGAAGCATTATTTCGATTATTTATTGTGTACTCTTACACAAATATAAAAAATATACACATCATTGTAAAATCAATACATTTTGCTCCTCTCAGAATCTAAAATGATAATTCAATAAGATTATATATTATTAAATATATTAAGATGAGATATTATATTATATTATAGGTACGTATACCTACCGGTACAGAATACACTTGTGAATGTTTTTGCATGTTTGGTAGATGTTTGTCATCACTCTCCAATAATTATAGGTTATAATTCCCAATTTGACTAATTATATTGTATTTAGGTAGTACCGTAGCAGTGGCGTCATTTAAGTTTTTGAGTGGGGGGGGGGGGAATTTTTGACTGGCCCAAAATAAAATTGAAAAAACCACTTGCTAACAATTTTTCATTACATTACAATTGCATTTTTATCTCAATACAAATAGCCTTCTTACATAATTTTATACTTACTAGTTAGTGTCAAAGGTTACTATCATAAGCATAAGTAACCCATTTTTTTGAGAGATAACAATAACTAAATAATTTTATTAATATTACCTATTAGTTACTATATGAATGCTCAAAACTAGCCCATACCCGATTCGACAGCGGCCCGCTAATGACAAGGGGTAGGGGGGAAATCCCCCCCCCAATATGCCACTGTACTGTTGTAGTGTAGTAATTTATTGCTTGAATGCTTGATCTTATGGTTACATGTTTGTAATTGTGTCTACTGTTTGTCATACTTAATATGATCAAATTGGTGCAGACATTTTGCTTCTATATGGTATAAAGTAAAATTTATGAACAATATTATACTCTATACTGTTTGATGCTGAAGTATCGTTCAGTTGAGTGTTATCCATAAAACTAAAAACGTATATAGGTACCCGCCACGTTAGTCAATCAATCATCAGCTTTAATTGTTGTTAACTATTTAAGAGCCATATAAATATAAAAACGATAAAAGTTATTTAATTATCCAGTAAACAGTGATTCTAAAAATCTAAACAATCTGTTTATCAGTGATCATATTAATCGATTAATCGGAACTGACCTACTATATTATATAGAGCGATTGCTTTAGCGGCTAATGATGGGTTTAACATTAATGTATAGGTACTTATATATTATATGATATTTTGATCATATTTTACCCATTAAATTTTGCTGATTTGAGTATCAGTCTCTTTATCTTGTAATCTCTTTATCGACTAGTTTGACTCACAAGTAGTGCATTACAATCCTATTCGAATACGCGCATGAAGATCCTAACCAGGGATCGAAACTGTTCCAAATTTGAACGGTTACGGTAGGTACCTATCGGTTTTTGAGAACGGTTTTCTACATTTTCTGGTTTTGGTTTAGGTTTTAAGATCGGTTTTTCAAATTTATCGGCACACGTTATAAGACTATTGGCATACACATTTGTAATTTAGGGGACTCACTGCTGGGCGGACGCGGATCAGTCGAACACGAAACAATTGTAAATATGGCATTAATAAATAATAATATGCACAAATACTTCAAAATATAACAACAATACCTATATACGTGCATAGCCGGCGAATAGGGGCGAACAAAAAACAATTTTGATATTTGTATTTTAATTTTGAATCAATAAGAACAGTAATTATATTATAAAATACAAATAGAATAATATTCGTATTACCTATTAATATTTCGTAATACTCAGTAATGGCATCGAGATTCAAACAAAATATTTTGCTCGCATAAAAATACTTGTTTTAACTAGAATTATAAACAATATAGGTAATTAACTTTATATAAAAAATTTTTATATTTATATTAACTTTATATATAAAATTCGAAGAAATCGACTATAGTTTTACATTTTAATATAGGTTTTAAGAACGGATTTTCAATTCTATTATGGTTTCGGTTTGGGTTTTGTAAACGATTTTCTTAAGATTTTAGGTTTCAGTTACGGTTTTTTAACCAGTGCTTTTAAGCTTTTGGTTTCGGTTCCAAAACGGTGTTTGAATATGAAAAAAACCAGTCTTGTAAAAAATACTTTTAAAAAAGTATTAAAAATACTTTTAAAATACTATTATAAAGAAGTATTTTAAGAATATTCACAAAATATTTGAATAGAAATACAAGTATTTTTTTTTAATTTTATGCTAAATAATAAATACGTATATTGTACATTAGTATAGGTAAATATTATGTTACTACCTACGACCTACCATAGATTTTAACAATTACTATAACATGTCGTCTGACTATTTAGAGATAAATATATGTTCACATATTTATCATTCTGCATTCAGATAAATTTCAACTAACATTGATTAAATTTTAATGAAAATAATAAAATAAAGAGTGGTATTAACTATTAATATGGAACTATTTTAAAATTATTAGATTTTCAGTTTTCTTAAAAAAAACTCCAATACAGAAACGATACAAAATTAATGAAACAGACTTTATGGTATTTTAATACAAGTAGGTATTTAAATTTTGTTAAAAATGCTTTTAAAAAGTATTCAAAATACTTAAAAAATACATTAAAAAAATTGTATTTAGAATACCATATAAATACTTCTAAAATTATTTAAATACTTGTATTTGAAAATAAAAAAACAAAGGTTTTAACCGGTTTTCTGAAAATACATAGATACATATACCTACATAACAAGCGATCATAACATAACAAAGTTCATAATTATATTAATTTATAGTACCATTAAATACCATACTGTATTAGCGAGAATTTATCTGTACTTAAATTTTAAACGAAAGACGGCTGCACTTATTAATACCTATTATGTTTTCACACAGTCCGTCTTAGTGTAAACAATTTTTTAAAGTATTTGAGTATAATGATCAGAAAAAAAATTAATTAGATGTGAATTATCAATCATCATTCCCTAAAAGAATACCTAAAAGGTGATATGAAAATATATGCATGCGTATAGTAATTATAGCAATATATTTAATAAATATATATTTATTAATATTTTATGATGACTATAAAAAAAAAAAACATTACAAATTATCTATGACGTATTAGATAGCCAGGTAGTCTGAAAACTGCCAGTAGAAGTGCAAGTGGCCGTTATCTAATAATAATTTATTATAAGTATTAGAATTGTATATTAAGCCATATCTGAATCGTTATTGTCGAAATGTCTCAAAGACAAATTTTGGGAGATTGGGGTCAAAAAGTTGACGAGTTATCTTGAACTTAAAATTATTCACTTAATTACCTGCATGCTGAAATTGTTTGTAAGTAATTATAAGCCTCCTACTATATAGACCTCCTTTAAAGTTTTACATAAAATCAGGCCTTGGTTCGTGCATATTATTTAGTGATCTGATTAAAAAGTTTTTAATCATAACATTAGAACAATAACATAAAAGTATTTTTGAATACGGTGATCACTGATCAAGTCATAGAATCATCTCAATTCTTGCTTTTAATATTATACCTACTTACGCATATTATAATATTAGAATAAATTAACACAATAAATTCTGTATTCTATAATTACGCTAAGCTACATATATTTAAATGTTTTGAAAATATTTTTTCCCTACTACCTATACGTTTTAAACTAAACCTAAGAAACACTAAACACTGCAAACTATATTATAAATTATAATCTCTGTTGGTAAACTGAGCTATTTGTTTAAATTATCTTTTAAATGCAATATAATAATATTCATTTATAGCTGCTTTGAAATGTAGGTAATATGATATTCTACACTTTCACGGCTATACTTATTATACGCAACTATCAGAGTACCTAGTGTGTACTTATGATTGTCTAGTGAAGAGAGGATATGACATGCTTACACACAGAAACTAATCATCACAAATAACAAATTATTTAAAATGAAATCTTTCTTCTTAAACTTGTGCCAGAAATAATTTTTGTAAGCTATAAGGACTAGGATATCGGTGAGGGCGAATATTATGAGAGGGTGGAATGGGGGTGATTTATTATATGACCCTTACATCATCCTCATAAATACGCCACTGGCGATTTGAAATCGAAATAAAAAAAAAAAGGTAAGTGGATGTCGCTCTGCTGTCTTTAACCAAGGATATTTTATATTACCTATATTAGATAATTATATTATTATTATTAACATGGTAGCCGGAAAGTTGAATTAATATTATTTGTGCAATAAAAATATACTCTAAATCATTAGCTATAAAAATTGAACATTTAAAAATTTTCAACTGCACATTAATTTGGAAATTTTCAATATGATAAATTATTTTGAAATTTGAACATTCAATGTTTATAAAAAAAATCTTGCCAGTATATTTTTTTTATATTTTTTAACTGATGTTGTATAACAATATATTAGGAGAATTTTATTGTATTACATTTTAAAGCATATGTTGACCCAACGAATACAATTTTATGGACATTTATAGAAACAAAACTAAACAATTGAAAATTGAAAATGATCACAAACAACTCGAAACGAATCAAAATACTTGGAATGTTTTTCAAGTATAGAAAATGATATGGTGTAAATTTCAAGTATCTACGTAGGTAGTTATTTGTTTTTGAATTACAACCAAATAAGAAAATCACTCCATGAGAAATCTAATGTTGTAAAAAATTGAACTTAAAACATTTTTTTTTGATAAATTTAGACAAACTTAAGAGACATCTTGTATTCAATTTTAAAATCTTGGATATAAAAAGAAAAATTTATATGAATTCCTAACTCAAAAATTTTTTTTTTTTTTTCTAATTTTCATAATTTTTACAAATTTTGTCAAAACTTCAGACGCTTATAAAAAACTATTGTGGTCTTACTCTAAACTTTTTTTTAATTTCCACGAACGAAAACTTACGGCGAAACCTTGTATTATGTTTTAAACTTTTTTAACCAAACAAACATATTTTTTCCACATTTATTTAAAAAAATCTATTAATGAAAATTGTCAGCATGAGTCAACATTTTATGGTGAATAGAAGTAGTGCCATTCAAAATATCTTAAATCTTGCGGATGCTGAGCTTATGACGTTTTTCGTCTTCTTATTTGAACAGTTTTATATTATTATAATCATAATATTTATAATTACTACAAGTCCCGTAGCTCACAGACTTTAATGCAAACTGCAGTTGACAGACACGGAAAATATTATAGCCAGTAAAATGCAAAATATTCTCCTATTTTAACGGAATAGCATGGTACCAACTGATTTTTCCGCTATAAAAGAGTTTCCGTTATAGAGAGACTAAAATATAAGAGGTACCTATAAGGAGATTTCAGTCTTATAGGGGTCTGTTATAAGAAAGTTTTACTGTATTAGGTTTTAATATATTTTATATTTTATTTCCAAAAATACAGCATGATATTATAAAATTGTATGTTTTTCAGTTTTTACACTTCAATAACACTAATGCTAATGACTAATCCAATTTAATAGGAATAGATAATAAACTATTAAAGAACACACTACTCGTTGGAATTGTATGTATCTATTTTTTTTTATTTTATAATATAGTAATTACTAGCTAATCCCGTGCATTTCGTTGGCCGTTAAATTTACTAACTCAATAATTCGACAGCCCAGTTCAAAACTGCAACAACTCAAAAAATTGGTTTGTTGGGTATAATGTGTTTCCTATATTGTTTCTCTATATGAAACATAATGTAAATAATTTAGATAATAATTATTATTTTATTGAAAATGATCTCTCGTGGTCAATAATTGAAGTATTGAACTATACTCCGGCCCACGGGAATCAGTACCGCTATTCGACCAAAACTCGTCCGATTTCGCGCATCTCCCACTCAATCCCTCCCACTCAACCAACCACAGCGTTTCTTTCATACGACTTTCAGTGTAGGTCGGCAATTGCGACGATTACGTAGAAATTAACGTATATACACTGGGGCTAATATGATAATATCTCTCACATTTTTTAATTTCGTTATCAAAAAACATGAGAGTATAAAACGGACTTGTGGTATATTAAGCAATATTATTAAACAAATAAAAAATATTACAAACAATTCAATGAGTTGTGTATGTTCTTTTTTAGGTACCTATAAAAAAAAAATATAAATTATTTCCATTCATTCAAAATTCAACCGATTTCAAAATTGTTTGTCTTCATGTTATAAATAAAAAAGTTTTTTTAAAAATCAAACATAGATTTTAAGTGTTTTTTTAAGTTACTTGGGCACTACATATTTCGAATTAGATCTTCTGACTTTCCAATTAATTAATATACCTACTGTAGGTACCTATATATTATGTATTATAAATATACAATAATAATAAAAAAAAAATGTAACTTGCTATTACATGCAGAGGCCCACAATAAAATCTTCTCGGCCCCAGGCTGGCTCATCCTGTATGATTTCAAAGTATTTTTGCTTAGAATTACATTATAATATTTTATAATTTATAAAATGTATAAGTCATTGTAATATTATGATTTTGTAAATGTATGTTATATTTTTCTCAAGAAGTGTTGCAAATTGGTGGATATATTATGGCTTTACTCAGTTACATACCGAAAAGGCTTATTGAAGTTTTAAAAATTAGCTGGTATTACACTCTATATAGTGACCTTCTTTTTATTAACTAACCTGTAATTGTAAGTTGTTACCACCCGATAGGTAAGGGTGTGAGACAAATTTTCTTACACCACTGGCCCTCCCTTTAAATCAGTGGCCACAGCTTGGCCCACCCACACAAAAAAATTTGGTGCCGCCACTGTATACTAGATATATTTTCTCTTCAAGGAAGATTAAGGAACCACAGATATATCATACATGATTTTGGGTATAGTGCAGTTGAAAAATATCTAGTTGCATGCTAAATGTCGTTAGGAGTTTAATGAATTAAGAATTTTAGAATAATAAAAAATTCAAAACCTGTTGTAGGTTATACATATACCTATATAATTAATAATCATTATTTTTATTATTTTTATTCAAATCATAATTTAACCATAAAACGAAGCGTTACCTACGTAAAATCAGTTATAGTAATAGTTTAATAATAATTTATTAAAAATGTCCAGGATCTAAGTGAAATAGATGCATGAATATAGACTTTATACTCTAAATATTCTAATATATGAACCTATGATGCATGTAAATCATAAAATAAATATGTACGATTATACATTATATGATTACGTGTTACGATAGTATAATAGCTGCGCAATAACAATAATGGTCCGTTTATTTCCGTTTGAATTAACCTATATAATATAGTCCTACTATACTTAATATACAATATGTACCTTCTATTATTTAAGGGGACCAGTCAACCAAATTGTAGGCCTCTTAACTTGCATTTCAATATATTATATTAAACATGATATGAATTATTAAGTCATTAAGAGTTACAAGCAAATACGAATTAAATTGTAACAATTTTAAACTAATGTTTGAATTTTTACACTGTTTATTAATAAAATTAACAAAGAATGAAAAAATTATAAAAAAAATAAGTATAACTAATTTGATTTTCTATATTATATGGAAGAAAAATGAATAATGTAACAAAATGTCAATAGTTACCCTACTATCTATTTGAGTCTTAAGCCCTCCTTTTAAAAATAAAAGAAAGATGAAAGTATGCTCAACAAAATGTGCGTTTTAATTAAAAAAAAAAAAAAATTATCATCAGATGTTTGAACTGATCTAACTATAAGGTCAAAACACGACGAGTAGAAAAAATTATTGACTGTTATACTTACACCAATTAATAGCCCAACACATTCATGCAAATGAGGTATCGTAATATTATTAATTTCCATAATGACCTACAACTACTGTACGAGAAAAAATGTGTTCTGAGTTTTTGCATAAGCCGATGGCTCGTATAAATTATAAATATTTATTAACACATACAGCACATACTAATACCTATTATAAATTTGGTATATTATAGTACCTACCGGAATCGACTGTATACTCAATAATATAATATGCAATATGCACACTGTAAGACTTGGTAATGACTTATGATTTATGTTAACGCATTGACGACGCGTTTCATTATATTATTGTTTAGAATATGGATAGTGGATTCCCAAAATACCTAGTTACATCAAGTTATAGGTATACTATCTATAACATTCACGATCTTGCATTACAAAAATCAGATGTCATCAACACTTAAGCTTAATATTCAATTTAACAAAACATTAGCATGGAGGTATAATATAACCATAAACATCTATCGATGCGATATAAATAATTGTGTAACTATTTACTAGCAGCATTACCTACACATTTGCCAATACAAATGTATACTCATTGTACTTATATGGCTATATATTATAATTTATTAATTATTGTTGAACGATTGTTTAGTTTGGATTTAGAAATACAGCCCTTTTATAGTCTTATAGACTCCTTATAAGTTATAGGCTATAGCCCTCTGACATTTCCCAGAGAGTTATCACTCTCTGCAGTTTTTCCATACAATAGGTTATGTACAATTTGAAAAATATATTTCCGAACTATAAGTGTAAAGGTTAATTCTAAAAATATGAACAAAATTTCTAAAGTTTTGCCCATATATTGTGCAATATATGAAAAAAAACTATATAATAAAATAGGTAGGTATCATATTTTATTTATTTTTTGATTTGATACACCATTAATGATTCATACAAGACTTATTGTTAGCAAAATTAAAATATTTGATTATTATTGGAAATATTAAAACGAAATTAGTTATGTTTGTTCCATTGATTCGACGTGGCTTTTGAATAATTACTTTTATATGTTACGTATCTAACACATGTATATTATTATACTAAAAAGCTTTATATATTATGGCATACCCCTCAAATAATAATAGGTCCTGCAACTCTAAAAATGACAATCTAACAAACCAACTTTAACATACAATAATGATTTTAAATCATTAATAAATTCTCTGATCTCACTGCTCACCACAGTTATAGAAAAAACCAATCTTAAAAAATGTACACTAAAAAATTAACATTCTTAGCCATACTTGTATGGAACACCCAAGGAAATTTTCAATAAAATTTTCAAAAATTTAAAATATGTAGTGTTAAAAGAAAACAATGTGATAATCCAAGACTGCGCACAAACCATACAATATTATGGCCTGCTAGAGGCTTATTCTACATTTAATAAACAAAAAAAAACTACTTAATCACAACTTATTAATTCATGTACAGATCGTCTCTTTTTTTCACTTTGGATATCAAATTGTAGTATTTAATCAAATTTACGTATTAGTTATTGCACATAGTTATAGTGTATAGATTGTAAATTAATTATTAAATGCAAAATAAAAATATAAAAAAATATCTATTTACACAATTGATAAAATCAGTTAAAATAAAATTGGTTTGAATGACATGTATTATTTATTCGTGTTTTTATGTAAAATTCGGCTGAACAAATAAATGTCGTTTATAAGGAATTTTACGTGTTGAATCGACACTTATAAAATATTATAAAATATAAATGAATAAATACGTATATTTTACAATTATTTATAATATTAGATACATATATTTAATAAATTTGAATTCTACGAATTATTGGCCGTGTGTTCATTATTGGCTTCAAATACCAAAATTAAAGAAATATTTCTTCGCAACATGCTATAATGCTATATATATCATATAAAATATGTCCCAGATGTATTTATACACAAACATACAATAAAATTATCTAAAGTTTTACTTAAGACATTAAACATTAAACATTCTTAAATGTCGATTAGATATTGTATTCACAATGCTCCATATTGCGTGAGTAAAAATTGTAGTTGAATTAAATTTTATTTAATTGTATTAAATTAAACTACTTATCGACTACGTGTAAATAATAATTATTTTTTAGTTATTACTCGATAGTCGATTGTTTATATTATTTTTATTTTGAGACTTACTGAAATTATTTTTAAATCAATTCGATTCGATTCCATATTATATTATTGAAATCGGCTCGTGAAAATAATCACTGGTCGGAGTCAGTTTGACATTTCCATATCTTAAATAAATAGAGATATACGCGTATTCGTTTCGAGTCGGACAACACGAAAATTCAATTATAATGTTTACAATTCCAGTACGATATTGTTGAAATAAATATTGTTACAGCATAATGTAAAAAAATAATAAAAGCGTTAATAGTTTTGAAATACGTTTGGCGTTTATTAGAAAAAAACAATCGATCAAAGGAAAACACTAAGGCCCGTCTAAAATACAATTAAAAAATACAATTAAATAAAAATCGTTTTCTACTAACCCCATTCTCTCACCCCATAGTGACAACCATCTAGCTGCAGTATTGTATATTTGTATGGTATTACGCATGTTGCACGGTTGCTAAAAAATTCATATTCTTTTATCAAATGGCTTCACGCGTTTGTTGTGTACACAATTCACTGTGAATAATACACATATTGTAGGGTGTAAAATGTAATTCAGTACTTACACAATTGTCCCTGAAATTTATATTAGGTGGGTACTATTGTATGGCATCTACCTACGATCTACCTATGCAGTATGCAGTAATTTCCATATAAATGTAGACTGTGCATTTTTCCTTCACTATAAATACACAGGTATGCACTAATAATTAATCAACTAGTACCACTACGTTTCCAGAAGCGAGTCTAGAAAAAATCACAAATTCCTACCACATATTATGGTTAAAAATAATTTGTGAACTTTCAAAAGTCAATTTCCTTTTCTCATAGAATACGAAGTTTTTTAATTGGCTTTTACCTAAATCAATCATTGATTACACCGTCACATACCGATGTAGACTTCACGCATAACACATCATTATCTATGATAAATTTCTGCGTAAACAATAGAATAGGTAGCTACTAGGTCGCCTTGACAGTAAAAAACGATGCTTCAATTATTACCTATATTATTGAATTATTAGAATTTGACTATGTGAATTGATATTAAAATAATATACTATGGTATATTATGGAATTATATTTATTTAAGTATAACCTATGTACTCTATCATCTGTATCATTTCACTATATGGTTGATGAAATACTTAATCTTAAAAGTAAATGACTTATGAAATGTACAACAATATATTATTTATTAGTTACCTATGCAGTATTTTGTTTATTATTGAATCCCTTAATTATAGTTGAAGTAATAATATAATCGTTTTATAGCGAGGATAATTTTATTGAACATTTTAACATACTATAAAATCAATTTAAATTTCTTTTCAAAATATTATTTACATACTATATTATACCTATTATATTTTAATTTGTAAATTAAATGTAATCTGTAAATTGTATATTAATTAAATTAATATATAATGTTATTTTGAAAAAAAATAATTTATTTTGACATTTAATGTAATAATTTTTTATCAGCTAAACTATAGCAGCACTGTTCAACATCCTTGTTGAGTATTCGATATTTATACACATTTGTGCATCACAGTTTAAAAAAAAGTATTGTGCTCCAGATTATGAAATTAAAAATATCAAATAATATAGATGAGGGTAGGTAGGTACATTAAATTTGTTAAAAAAGTATATAGGTGCTTTGGAAGATTATTAAAAAATAAATAAAAACAATAATATTATAATCTTTACATACCATATCGATTCACGCATTTAAGTACCTAATAAAGGTATAGACATAGATTATAGGGAATTATTGTACTTTCAGCATGTATAGCAAATAACAATTACCATATTAAACAGCGTATCTATTTTGCATTTAATTGTTATGTATGTAACCTACTCCTCCCATTTTGGCTTTCAGCCTACAGTACAATTTTAATGTTTATTTAATTTAAATAGGTAGGTTAAAAACTTAAATAATTGTTCTACGGACCATTACCTCCACTTATAGTTACTTATAGTTCTTTCTTTCTTTTCCCTTGTAGATAAAAGTTGCACCACCTACCCGTTGGCCGCATTACAGTGTTTCCAGTTCCTTAGCTTTTACTCACTAATGTAAAGACTGGTATGAGTTCACATTTATCCAGTATCTAATGTCCTGCGTTCGAATAAACCATCGATCACACCTGAAAATCATACAAAATACACTCTACAAAATCATTTTCTAGTTGACCGTCCTGTGTCCGCACACCTGGGGTCATCTTTCCTTTTTAATTTATGTAGGAACTCTGCAAACCATAACCAGACATCATCTACTTTTCATTACACAACATGGTGTCAGGTGTATAACTGAGTTCAGTGATAACTGTCAAACGAAATAAAAGGAAAAAAGAAATACAAGATAAAATTTGATAAAAAAATCCAAGTGTGTCATCTATCTAATCATCTATTTTAACACTAAAAATAAGAACATGGTCGAATCTACTTCCACGTCATTTACGGAGTCACAGATTATGGTTTAGCAACTATCTTATCCATACGTAAATACGTAAATTTTCATTAGAAAGTAAATACAAATGTCAAAATTGGAAAGATTGGTTGCAAGATATTAAAATATATTATGTTATTGCCAGTGGCTTTGATAATCATCATTCATCAATCATCACGAAGTTATAAACAATTGAAAATTGAATAGATGAGGCAGCACTAAAATGTTTTAATTATTATTATAGTCTAGAAAGAGTTAATTCTAAAAGATTTAATACAATAGTTTGGTGAATACTTGGTTCCTCTTAAGAATATATAATCATTAAACGCCTCAATCATGTTCTGAGTTTAAAACGTAGGTAAGTATAATGATTAATGAATAATGATAATTAAAATGTAAACAGCCGTATATCAAAGGTTTAAACGAATCCATAAAAACTTCTCAAACTTCATGTCTTTGTGTATAATACTTATAACTAGTGTTAAATATTTAACTGTCGTATTTTTTCAAAAGTTGATAAAAATTACCCACGAATTTTCACCAAAAAACCCTCCATTACATTATTATAATAATATACTGTTATGTTGACCACGACACTATAATAATACATTGGTCATATCAAATATTCTCGAGACTGTTCGAGTGTACATACTTGAAACAATGTAGGTTTCCTACATAATAATATATAATATACTGATGTATATGGGTTATTTTCAGGTTGGTATACCTCTACACTATACATCATTCGGTCGTGGACGGGTGTGTTCTATATACACAAGACATAACGCAGTAAAATAATATATTGGTAACGTCCGGCTGCATAGACGAGGGGAAGTGAATTTGAGTAGAATGAAATAGTATAATATAGGTATGAACCGATTTTAGTGACCAAGGATTAAAGGACTAAGTTTAACGTTCTTTATAGCCCATATTTCATCATAAGAAATAGTATGTTAATTTTGTTCATATCACATTATTACTTCTTTATTTTTTCAAATTACAAAGTATATTATTTTGTTTTATGTATTTACAAAATGTATTTCGTCACTGGCATTATTTTAATTATAACAAGTGTTACAATTTATATCAATCGAAAATCATTAAACAAAATAGCCGCATCAAATTACATGTTTTATAAAAATATTTATACGTAATAAGTACGATATTGTCAACTATTAACATGCAAGTATACATTATATCATTATCTAGGACTTAGGACGGACTATGAAGATGAATATGACATCACAATAGGTAACTACTGTTGAAATTTCAAAGAAAAGTCAAAATATTACCGATTATTTCTTGAAACTTTGCAGTTTGCTTCATTCCTAGACAATTATTGTATTTAATTTATTGTAACGTACCTACCTATACGAGTTATTCTGATGTAACATTCAAAATTAAAAATATATATATATTTATTTTTAAACTTTTTTTTTAAAATTTGAATAACATTTAATTTTGAAGGAAATCCTTAGGGTAATAAACAACCATATACAACATAAATACATATCGTACGGTAAACCAATACTTATAAGACGTACACTGCAGGTTAATGTCAATTTTTATATTATATTATGTAATACTGTAGTAATATTAGATAGTTATATGTATATACTTATATTCAATATTATGATTTTTTTTTTTGTTTTTACGACCGGTGTATATTGTATAATTTGTAATAGCAAGAAATAACAAATTTGACATTCACCTAGACATTAATCATTGATTTCAGAACTCTGAATTTAAAACATAGTTATTTATTATAAACATTTACAAGTATGTCATGTTACCTGAAATTTTCAAAATAAACTAAAAGTATTTTTTTTTTAAATACCGGGGCTCTTTAATAATAAAGTCAAATTATATTTTAGAATGATTAATATTTAAAGCACACTTTGTACATTTTATTGAAACTTTAAAAATGATAAAAAAAAAACTTTTTTTGTTGATGATATACCCCGTTTAGATAAATAGAAGTAGACATTTTGTCACCATATCAATAATATAACAATATATACCTATGTACATAATTATGTTAAAGATAAATGAACATTTTAACTAAAAGTAAACTTTTTAACTAGTTAATTTTCGTCGTTATAATCAAAAATGGCAGTATAGATAAGGGTAAAATGTACTATTATTATTGATGTATAATTTATATATTTTATTCTGATTCAGTTCTTCAGAACTAATTACACATTTATACAACTATGCTATTATATGTACATTTTTACCAAGTTACTTATTTCCTTAACGTTTCAAAATTTGTTTCTTGAATTTTGCTTTTATTACAATGTGCAAGCAATCTATCGTTAAATGTAATTTACATTTATTATACATAATAAGAAATCATATTATAGAATATGTTTATGTTATATTGGCTAGTGCGGTGGTCAGTGGTGTAAGTCTATAACATTACATTTTTTTCCTTAGATTTTTGATTATTTGGTTTAATATTTGTTCAAAAAAAGTGACACAAACTTATAAGATTTTAGTTTTGATGCGCTTCTAAACCGATTTTGATTTAATAAATATCTTTCATTGGTAAAAATAAAACTAGTGAATTTTAAAATATTTAATATATAAATATAAGTGTGTAGTAAAGGGGGGATTGAAGTGGCTATATGGCACTTAAACGAGTGTATAGTGTATATACTACGATAAACACGTGGCAATCCCTGCAGTCGGTGGTCCTTATAAAATACAGTCATATTTACAATGCGGAATATATTATAGGTGTCGTCCTTGGCGTTAATTTATAATGAAAAAAATATATGTACCTTGCATATTATAGTATAGGTTAAAGCGAAAGGAGGTGACATAATAAATGATATATTATTATGTCTCAACATATTATGCAAACTAGGTCTAACAAAACGTGTTGCACGGCGTATTGTATATGCAATAAAGCTACACTGCTATGCTGAAAACAACGACATTAAAATGTTCAATTTAAACGTATATCATTAGGATAGGTACCCCACAGTTTATAATAATATATTATAATACACTAGGTATTCTATATATGTTTGGTTCTTTTTTACGAGTCTGCGTATTAGTTGGGACTTTGTAGGCTATTGGTTGTCAGCTCATGTAAATTAACGACCCTATTAACATAGAGTATATATTGTAATATATATTTTTTTATTAAAATCGTCGAAGGCCATTTATCTATTCAACTCAACTTGCATAAAATGTGGAAAATGCATCATCTACTCTCCATAACAAATTTATTTATTTGGGCATCTTATACAATTATTCTGAAATAAATATCTATTATATAAATTAATTCTCGACTAGCTGACTGAATACACTTATTTGGGCATCTAATACAATTATTCTGAAATAAATATCTATTATATAAATTAATTCTCGATTAGCTGACTGAATACATCGGGACTTCATATCGCACCTTATTAGAATACAGAATCTTTATCTTTCAGACATTAATTGTATATACGGCTTTCTCTGTTTGGAAGGTTTTCAACTAAACTTCCTGGATAATTAATTGCTGAACGGCAAAGTATCTTTTAGCAGTCGACTTCCTACTTTAAAAATACGTTAGTCCGATAAAATGGTCACTCAAACTGTCAGCAAACACGTTACTTCACGGCGACGTCGAATTTTGCAATCTGAGAACATTAATTGTTTACACGGCAAACGACGTCATGTAAATAAATCGGTGGCCGGAAAATCGATAAAGTTTAGTTGTTTTAATTAAATCCATTAACTAATTTACTAAACTATTGAACGCGTGGTCGTGGTTAGTAGCGGACCGTTGTTCATGATTCGATCATGGAAATAATAAAAATAAAAACAAACAAACATCACCTGCAGCAGGATATTATACTGGTATTTGAAAAAATTAGCCTAAGATTGTGAACTAAAATTAAATTTGCTATAAAACCCTGCTGTAATATATCTAAAACGGTTTTTTTTCATACGAACAATACAAATAAAATATTTTACTTTTTAATATTCATGTTTCATGGTCCGTAACAATAAAAACAAATATCGCATACCTTATGAACACAGAACACTCCATTATTTTTTATTATGTAATATATAATATACTTCCTGAAAACCATATTTGAAATAATAAACTACCTACATAATCAACAAACAAAACATGTAAATTGTTTTTGGTATAAAAAATATGTTTAATACCACACACTCAAGATTTCATAGGGGAGTAATATTGAATACCTATATTGAGTAAAATGTAGAAAACAAAACTTAAAGTTATTAACGATGCAACTTAAAGGGCCCTAGGGGAATAGCTATTATGACATAATTTAATGATTTTCTTACTGATTAATAGAACCATGGCAACATTTATATTATACAAAATATTTTCTTTAGAAATTAAACTTTAATTAGAAAAATATGATATTTGATAATATACTCAATGAAATTTTATAATACGAGATCTCACATAGGTTTTTATTTTAGCAACTAAAAAAATATTTATACACGATTATTTTTGATATACGAGTGTTGTTCAAATGTTGACAAAATACGTCAAAATCACAAATATTTGCAATTATTTTGTAGTTCAAAATTTATAAAATTTTCAATTTGTATAGCTGAATTTTGAAAACGTAATACATGATTCTTGACAAAAGAAGTGTAGTTTCAAAATCAGAAATAACCAATTTTTGAAATTTTTCAGGAATAAAAAAAAAAAAGAAAAGACCTTCTATGATTTTGTAATAAATATTAAGTTTTTACACAGAAACCAAAAATCTAAAAATATATGTCAAGTACATTACAGTGATTATTCAAGAATGAAATACACTTGACACCTATAATCGTACAGCAAATATATCTACATTTTTCCAATTTTTCTCCTTAAATATTAAAAAACAAGTACTGGGAATCTTCTATTTCTGACCCGTATAAGTGCCAACTAAATCTACATTGTTCCTTTAAATAATATTTAAGTGAGATGATGATTGAAGTATTTTTATTCAAGTAAAATTAATACTTTTATCCTTCCGTTAAGAATCTAAAATAATAGACATCAGAAAAATAATTACAGCTCTAACTTAGAATCGTTTTCGTATGCAATAATGTAAGATTTGAAATGTTTAGGTATACCATATTTTTATATTTTACAGTAAGAAATTACAGTTTCAAAATATTTAGACTAATTTTGAGCTATTTATTGGCATTTTAAATTATTTTTTTCAATTCGTTTTTCAATGCTAGTCAATATAGGTATAATATATTATATTCAATGATACACAGTATGTCATAGTTGTATATCCAAAAATAAATGAAATGTAGATATTAACTATTCAGCTCACTATCCATTATTAAATATAAATAGTATATAAATTAGTTGCATTGCAATTAAATTCCATCGGGTTTCACTGGATCTTGATAATGTATGCGAAGATGTCTTAGATGAACCTCTTTCTATAACCTATAAACAAATATATTATGTACAATATGTGCATGTTGTATCTTACTATTTTATACTATGTCGTTGTATGAATGATTTCCTAATGATTATGGATCGATAATATGGAATTTCAAAAAAACCAAAATAAGGTGTTTCTTTATATTTAGTTTAAGGACCCGATCAAGTACTTAAATGTTTGGCTTGTTAAAGTGAAAAAAGTAATCAAGTAGAAAAAAAATATTATTAATCAATTCATTTTGATTGTATCTACATAATATTTGTAATTATTTACATTATACAACAGTAAAGTATTATTTATAGTAGATATATAAAAAGCGGGTAAGTACAGTGGGGTAGAGTATGTCAGCGGTGTTAGAAGTTTGTCCATCGTCCCTTCGGACCTCGGAATGATTTAATTCGAAAAAAGGTGGGTAAGTGGATGT
>WHPZ01583012.1:0-10598 GCA_016617965.1 Macrosiphum rosae | reverse complement strand
CCGTTTTACAATCATAGTTTAAACCTCGGTTACGCTTGAACCACTGATTTTACCGGCCGAATTCGGTGGTTTAACCGGAGTTCAACTATTGTAATACGGGCCCTAAATCGTTCATAACAGGCGCGTGGCGTGCCATAAGCATATATTTTGTTTTTGCTTCGTTAATTATAAGTCCCATATTCCGACTGGATGCAATTAATTTTTCTACAGTGTATGCAACCTCCTGACGACTATTTCCTAATACGACTACATCATCCGCATACGCCAACATTGTCATATTTTCATTAATCTCCATTACTCGGTCCTCCCCTACATCTCTAACAACTTTTTCAAGAGCGATGTTAAACAAAAAGGGAGAGAGGGCATCTCCCTGCTTTAATCCCGATTTTACTTCGAAATGAGGGGATAGTTCCCCTTGCCATCGGACTTTGCAGAGTGTGTTAGAGTTGCATATCTTTATAGGGACTTAACTATAATACTCTGTTTAAAATAAGGTACACAGTCGGCTACCAATTTGTGCGCAGGGGCATATGGCAATAGCCAAAACTATATGGGCACATGGCTGGTATTATGGACGGTTACCTGACTGCCGCCCATCCCATTGGCGTAGAATATAGGGGGGTCTAAGGGGCTATAGCCCCCCTGTAATTTTGTTTAGCCCCCCCCCGCGTTCAGTAAATTGTTATAGTTACATTTTTAAAATCTATGTTATGTACCAGAAACATGATAGGCTATAAGCCCACTGCATAAATACTAAATTCATCATGCTACTCCTACGCAGTGTTGCTGAATAAAAATGGTCGCCGCCGACTGTGATTCTTATTTTGAATAGCAGAGTGTAGTAGTATAATGTATTTGAATTTAATGATAAATCATTGCAAATAAAAAACGATTATGAGCGGATATTAGACCATCTGCCTATATTTCTAAGGATATTTTTATTCAAGACATTTAAACATTATTGACATACAAGTTTTAACATTTTTTAATTAAAAAAAAAAAGAACTGATTGTATATGATTTTTTCTATTATAAAACAAATATTTTAGTTTATTCTACAGCTACTCTCCCACTACCAGCGCCTGTTGACATCTAAAAGACTATTGAGCGAAGACGTATAAGTATTTACAGTCAGACCAAATTGTTTTGATGAAATGACTTGAAATATTGTTATGCTGCCGATCCAAAGGATCTTACTTTATAATATATTCACATACAATTGTCATTTATTATGTGTCACTGATATGCGATACCTATAATTATTATTATTTATGTATGACTAATGACTATATAGTAAATAGGTATTCACTATTCGTATTTCTTAAATAAACAGCACAAATACTCAAAATATTTTGAAAATTATATCATGTTAAATCCAAAGGTTACCTATATAAGATCCTTTAAAAACTTGAAATGTCATCTTTAAATAATATTAATGGTTTAAATTAAAATTTACTTTTCATTGTAATGAACACATGGTTGAAATTTATTGACCACTTCAATGAAGCTAATTGCCTGTCAATTTTTTTTTTTAAGGTCCAAAAAATGTAATTGGGATATGCTCAATTTTAGGTCATAATTAGCTCTTGGGAAATCTAATGAATCGAACTATACAAACACAATTTTTTTTTTTTAATTTAATTTTTCTAAAAAGACTAAAACAAAAAAAAAATTGAAAAATCAGAGCAAAGTAACCCCAAACGATGGTAATATCACAAAATAAATATTTTTATAAAAAAAAACTTTTATTAACTTGATTAAGAACGACAGAACTAAAAACGTTGCTTTTATATATTAGGTATACGGATGTAATGGTTGGGCTAAGTGCAGTGTCAAGCAAGTTTTAACTTTTTTGATAAAAAAAAACTAAATATTCATAGATTGCATACAATAGTTTCAAGTTTGTGGTACCAATGACTGAATCACGGCTAAATAATGTTATTTAGCCATGAGCTAAATAACTGAGAAAGAAGAAAAATTTGATTCTTTTAATAACCTAAAATGATCAAATCAATGGTAACATTTTAATTTTTAAAAAAATAATGTATTATTTTGTTAATTTTAAATTGCATATTAGTTATTAGTTAATTAGGAATAAGTTTCAACTAACTGTCTAACTATCTACTTATAGTATATAAATAATTTTTATATTCCCTGTCTCTACCTATATGAAATAAAACATGCCATAAACAATACGTTTATCACTAATCAGATTATAGTGAAACAAAAAACTGAAAAATGGAAATATCTTGACAAATTCCTGCAGACACTCTTGGTGGGGCATATTAATGATAAATATAATTATTTTTAAATTTTAGTTTTAGTTGTTAAGTTTTTATGTAATTTACCTTCAGTATGTTTTAAACATATTTCTATATTATATATTCATATAAATATTTTGATTTTTGTAAGGTATGTTAGGTCTGACCCATACTCTTTCAATAAATTAATAAAATAATGTTCCCAAAGTATTTTCAAAACAGTCTAATGATTATAATATTTATAAATCTTAAAATGTTTCCAAAATATTTCATAATCATAATAATTTACTAAATGCAGTCTTTGAGTCTATGATAGGTATCAGTTTAATCTCCAAGAGTAGGTACTACTAGGTACAACTGTATAAAATCTTGCACCGTCTAACTGTATAGGCCGGTAGATTAGTATCATTTGTAGAGCCATGATGCCCAAAGATTTTTTAATTAAGATTCAGTTTTAGATCATATTATTAACTTCTAATAATTGTTTGAATTTTTGAAGATTATTTCTAATCTTCATGGCACAACCTTTACTTGAGTTACAGTTGTTGGCTAAATTTTATCTTTGGCAAATCATCATGCATTTATAAACTAGTCCCTCACTTCCTCTATAGACTCAATTTAAATTAAAACAATCTTGAGTTGATGTATCTATTCAAATAACCCATTATAATAATAATAATAATAATAATTACTCAGGTTGTGACTACAATAACAGTATTTATTAAGCAAGTTAGTGTAATAAATATTGAACAACAAAAAACAAAAATTAAATAAATTAGATAAATAAAACATTTTGGAGAAGCAAAAATAATGATCTAATATTACATGTGATTTAATTATTTTTTAGAAAACATTTTAAATTTTCATAAGCAACATTAACCACACCCCAACTAATAAATGACCTTGTATAATTCATGTGTACTCCTCGATAAAAATATGATACCCTATTTCCACGTTCTTGATAAATTTCGATCGCAGCTTCTTTAATACTTTTAAATGGGCCACCCAAGTTGCTTTGCATGTGCACTTTGAGTACATTACATGGATAAAATAGAGCACTGTTTAAAGCACCAATAAAAGCCCCAGTCAGAAACTCTTTAAATAGTTTATAGCCTGTCCATGCTGTAGAAGGTATAACAATATAAGAGTTGGCAGCTTCACGCAATAAGAAAAAGGAAATGTTAGAGGGCCCATTGCGCAACAAAATCGGTGTAAGACCACGGTAAAATTCAGATACTGAATAATCAGTAGCAATAACTTTTATTGCATGTCGCATATTTAGAAAATTTTTATTATAGTGGTTGTCTTGAAGTAATGTTTGTACTCGTTCAAACGGTGTTAACGTAGCTTCCGCTGTACCAGCCACCAACGCTGCAATGACTTTGGCTAATCTGGAGTTTAAATTAGAATCCAGAAGTGGTTTTTGGATTGCGTCATAAGTGCCAAACATTAATGATGTAGAGATTGTCTTCTGAAATAATGGCGGATAAATCCCTCGATAAAGAGTAGAAAACCCCTCATTCACAAGTTGAGAAGCTGCATTCCTTAGGCCTACTCCATGTAGCATCTAAAATAAATATAATTCAAACATATAAATGTAAATAACTAATGTATATATAATTTATTAAAATTGTAAAAAAAAATTAATAAAAACTGTCCAAGCAAACCCCAATTAACAGTAAAACTTAGTCAAAATATTTTAATAATTCAGGCAGGTTTATATTATTGTAAAATTAAAAAATAGAAACTTGTCAGCTTGAATACAAAATACAATACTGACATTTTAAAATCGAATGTAAAAAATAACAAAAAACAGATTATTTAATAGTCTGAAAAAAGTAAGACATTTAGGCCTCACACAATTTGTATGTGATGGTTTTTCAAATTTTCCACAATTATATAAAATTTCAAAATTATATTTTATATTTTAGTTGCCACATTTTTTATAATACTTTTCCACTAATTTACTGCCCAATACCTATTTAGGGGAGAGTGGTTGATATGGTGTATAAATCGAGCAAAAATGACTTCATGAGAATAATTCTCAGGCCTTGTAGAATAGTAGGATTTTGATAACTATTTTTTTATCTGAAAGAGGGAGATTTCTTACAGGACTACGTTGAAGTATTAAACTACAATTTTTAATTCATTTCAAATAATAGTATAATATAATTTGTAAAAAAAAGCTTAACATTTTATTATATTAGTTGAAGACATAATATAAAGTTTGACATTAAAATATTAAAAAACGGAGTTGAATGTGGCCTGTAGAATATTACCCTCTATAATTTTTAAAAATATCCAAATTTGGTTGATTCTACAGAACAGAATCATTATTCCCATGTAGTGAATTTTTGTGGACAAAATTCCATTGGCACTGGGGGCCTTAAGAGGACATAACGTTGTCTCTGTCTTACAAGTGCGTAACATAGCAAATTATACGCAAAGCAGAACAAGTGTAACTCCGTTAGCTTAAAAATTAGAGTGAATTGACCTCATATAAAATCTAAAGGTAAGATTATTATCTAGACAACCTCATGGGCTTTTTGTTATGTTTTAATTTTAAAGTGAGATATAAGTATTTTAAAATTGTAAATTGTTTGTACATTTTAAAGTACTCATAACTTGCTTTGAAATGATCATATAATAAAAAGCCCATGATGTTGTCTAGATAATGATCTTACCTTTAGATTTTATAAGAGGTCAATTTACTCAAATTCTTAAATTAACAGAGCTACACATGTTTTGCAAAATTGCTATGTGACAACACATGTGGGTATAACGTCCTCTTAAGACAGTTTTTACTAAACAAATATATTTCATTAGCATGCGAGCTTTACACAGAAAATTGTCCAACATTTTCTGGTTATTAAAGAATGATAAAAAAACAATTGTGTGAAACAAATAATACTATACTAATCTATCAAGTTTAATAGATTTTGAGGTTTTCTGTACCCGGTTATAAGTTTTTGAAATATTTAAAAAAAAAAGTTAAATTTAAGTTTGTATTTTGGTCCACATGATAGCATATAATTTAACTTTTTTGGATTTTGGGAGCTAACAACATTAAATACTAAATACAAGTCTTAATCAAAAAATTATCATTAAGAGGCATAATAAAAACCTACAGCAAAAAAAATACTAAAATCTTAAACATTATTATAGAAGAAGGTATAAATTTAGTTTATAATAGAAATAATATTTACAAAATGGTAGGTACATAGTTTTTTAATTTGTACATATCATGTATGTTGCCACAGAAATATATACCTAATAAAAAATAACAAAATATATTAGAATATGTTCTGTTCCATCTAAGAGTGAACTGCTTTCGCGTAAGCAGACTGAGCCGTAGAACAGTGCCTGACTCCCCATGTGATGGCTATGTGTTCTGTGATTGGCCAAAAGTCATCACCAGGCATCGTCAGGCGCCTGTGCTAACGCTCTTACCAATGTCCGGATTGTGGTGGGGCTGAGCGAAATAAACGGGTTTTGGTCGACCGAGTGGTTCACTCTTAGATGGGACAAAGTATGGGTATAGGAAATATTTAATTTGGTTTGTTTAACAATAAATTGTATACTGTAATAACAAATAAACTACACATAAAATGGATTTTTAATAAATAATTAATGCAAATTAAGTAAGCAAAATAAAAAATAATTACATTAAAATTAAATATTTAAAATTAAAAATAATAATTAAACAACATGCTCTTTTGGACATAAACAATGCATGGAATAAAACAAACACATTAGGTATGATTTAATAACTATTGTAAATTTAAGTATGGATTAGTTTGTCTTTTATGCTTTCTGTAGATGCGTGCTGATGATCATTGCCACAGTACAATTCTAAAAATAATCATTTTATATAACATGAGTAAAATATGAAAATAAAGAGAGAAAAAAATCATTAATATACAAAGATACTACACAACATACAAGCAACAAAAAATTTGAACATTCTAACAATGTGATATACAGACAATTAATTTTTTTTTTGTGCAAATTTAAATTTATACCCATTCAAACTTTAATGCTGATAAAAAATAAATAGTATTATCAAAGGGTTAATTGTATATATATTTAACCAACCAATACTTACAAATTTAGGAGGGGGTGTTTTAGTACACTCATTCATACATTTTTAAATTTTGAATATAAGTAGATGGAACAAAATAACTTTAAAAATGTTGACCAATCAGAATATGATATTGAGATGGAGATTTTCATTTAAAAAAATTAAGTTATGTGCATGACTTGAAACTTAGAAATCATGTACTGCAATCCGAATTCAATAATATGCAAAATTTACTGAGTTAAAGAATTTTGTGTTTCCACAGTATAATAATACGAATATTAAATACAAACAATGTACTGTAGGTAAATAAATCTAAATCATTATTTTATTTAAAATTATCATACTTTGAACACCTATTATATAATATATTCTTTATTTCAATTACTGTTATAATATTATACATTTTAATATTGACAATAATGAAGGTCAATCATTTAAAGAAAATTGTATAGGTGCTTTAGAATCTTGATCTTTGCATTTTGTTCTTAAAAATCATGCATATTCTCAACTATTATGTAAATTGCTATTTAGATGTAAATCATATTATTTTTTTGCTATTTCAAGGTCCCAAAACAGCAATATGGTTACTATTTATCGGAAATAATTTATAATATATTGTTTAAAATGTACAATTTATTTTGTTTATGGCTCCCGTATATTTACATTATTAAATAGGTAAAATAAAAACAATAGTACTTTTAGGTTAGTTAATATTAATGTTATATATCTACATCACCATCTACTCTGTAATTTTAGCTCTAGTCCATAAATACACAAAAAGCTGTGTAATTTAATTTATTTAAAAAAATGAATACCTGTCTGAATATGATTTTATTAATTGGAAAGGTAATGCCCACATTAATGATAGCAGCTCCACAACCGCAAACAAATTCTGAATATTCTTCTTGACTCAAATGCATGAAAAAAGCCATAGTGTGTTCCTATTACTGTCAGCTTATTTTTAGTTCATATAACATCCTGAAATCGTACACAATGTATTATTTAAATTAATCTACAAGGTTATGTATAAAATATATAAATAAAATCAATGCTCATAATTTGAGAAAATGCTGAACTAATATCGTATTTACCTATTGGTTGGTCTATACAATAGGTTGTGTTGTAAACTTGTCGACACCCGCCTTCCAATTCAACGACTCCAAAAAACAAAATTTTAAATTATTTTCAATCGATAAATATACTTATAAATTATAATATACAAAATATATGGAGTACTTTTGAAGGGACACAAAAAAGTATAGGAGTTAAAGAATATTCACGATTATTGCGATGATAACATTTATAACATCATGATAGTGGTATCAGTAAAAAATTAAAATTATTAACTTATGACTACCCGAAACCCAAGTACCCGACCCATAGAGCATTACTCATTACTATATTGTAGAGTATAGACTATGACCACAATTTATATCTTTATTCGTGCTACGACCCAACCACTAATATAATAATAATTACTAATCGTTCATGATGTGAACTCGAACCAATTCCCATTAGCATATGACTTCAAATATTTAGGCAGTACCTCCACAGAATATTATTCTGAGGTAGCTCTATCCATTGTAAATAGTGTGTAACGGGACTATTAGACAAATATTGAAAGTTTATAATGGCAATTTGTTAATTAGTTACACCTTACGTCTTTATGATCTAAGGTCTGTGCCCTATGTCCTGTGGTATCACCAATTATGACGTATTACGTGTACCAGCCCGGCGTTGGTGCAACAAGCACCTAATACCCGAATCTGGCGACACTGTGCCCGTAACTCTTATCTAAAGTGATCAGTCGACGTGGTTGTGCACCAAGATCTATAAAGGTCTTTATAGATCTTTATAAAGATCTTTATAGATCTTGGTTGTGCACAGCGCGGATGTCTTATACAGAGATGGACATCAATGTACTCACCACTCCAGTACCATAGAAAAGAATAACTCGATACACACAGAGGCAGTACCATAGACCTATAAACTACTAGTTTATAGGTCTATGGGCAGTACACACGTTGGTGATGATTTGGATTTGTTATCAATAACTTATCATCGAGTGTCGACGAGGTTGACGTAAACAAATACAAGTTACAACTACCTCCTATACAAGACCCAACTACCCAAGACGTGTACTGTTGTTGTACACTTGTACTGGTGTTGTTTGACTACTTTTTGTTTTCGTGGCAAATTAGGTAACTGGTAACAGTAAACGACCGACTGTTTGCTTTAGTTGTGTAAACTCTGTCATCTTTCTTCGCCCGAACAGCGAATAGGAATTTCATTTTCACTGGACCGTTGACGTTTTAACGTAAGTTATTTTCCCACGATATCCCAATATCTGTCGTTCAAAAAATCCACAAATAGTATTAGTTGTATGATATTTACATATTAATAATAATATGGTATTTGTACAGCATGGTGTTTAAGTTTAAAAATAAATTACAGCTCTGTTTACCGACTCGCCTTTAAGGCTTAAACAATAGTGTATTGATATTTGTTTAATAATTTTTTATTTGTTATTTTGTTGTAGTGCCTCTAAACAGTCAAATCTATTAAAAAATGAGGAACTCACGTACCAACAAGCCAAAGGAGACCAACAAACAGAAAAAGGAAAGGAAGAAGGAATTCTTGGAAAACAAAAAAAATGTCGTCTCTGTTGTGTTGCCCACTCTGACCGTCATATTTGCTCTCATCACACTATTCATCTACTTGAAGGTGCATCCAAATGCATTGAACTTTATGGCTTCTGAAAAATCACTTTAAACAATGGATCTAATTATTAAAATGTCATATATTATCCATTCCCTTCTGTTGTACAATTAATTATTCTCCAATTTAAGTTTCAATGATTATTTTTTAGTTTATTGTATTTGTTAATAACCATATGTTCTATGCGCCCCATAATATTGTGCTCTTACATTTCAGATTGATGATACAAATATTAACTTTCAATCATCATGTTAACATTTAATGTATCCTGTTGATACAAATTGACAAACCACTTTATCATGTTATTCAATAATATCTGGTTACTAAATCAATTGTATCTACAAATATTATTAAAAAATCATAAATTTATTTTATTTGATATTTATATTAAAATGTACCGAACATTGCCTTATATTTTATTTTATTAGTAATTATATTCATTATACTTATTCTATTTTTGAAATTTAATTATATTTATTTTAAGACTGTTGTTTTATAATCTGTTTGTTTTTGATTTCAAACTCTTACCCACACCTTAAGCCATTTGTCTAGATGGTTTTTAATAATTAATAAAATATAAATCAAAAGAACATTAAATTTAAATGTCTGGTTTTTATAAACTGATAGTAGTTTTATTTTAATTTAAGCTTTAATTATTATTCATATTGGTAGTTCTATAAATATAAATGTAAATGCAACAATTGTTTTATATTTTTGTATTGCTAATCGGTCATAGTCTGTTTTGAAAAAAGTTGGACAAAAATTCGGAGCAAATTTTTATTATTAGTCAAAAAGTCTGACAATACAAAACATTCTATTAAATATTCATTTATAATTATAATAATTAATAATGTAATAGGTAAATTATAAAAGTGTATAATTAATATTCAAATAAAAGATGTTATTAGTTTAATATAATTATATTAATATATATAATATTTGATTACTATTCATTATACTTACTTACTTATTTAAAATAATGGTGAAAATAAAAGTAAGATAAAAAATATAAACCTTTTGGCTTTTGCAAATATAAAAAAATTTTAAATCGCATACGCGTTGTTAAGAGAAAATTCTTGTATACACTCTATAATTTCTGCGAAATTCCATACTGTTTTATTTAATTCCAAGATGTAAATGTATATATTATTATTCTTTCGAATATTGTAATTTTTAACCTAATAACCTTACAAAGTAGTTGCGGCTCTAATAAAAAAAAATTTTAAAAATCTTATACCAATTCAATTATTATTATTATTTATTATGGTAAAGCGATCAATGTTTGTATGGACATTTTTTTCAATATTCTTATTATAATAATTATAAAAGTCAAAAGATATATTTTTGAACTTATTTTAAATTGACCATTATTTTTATTTGTTTATTTGTTAATTAATTAATTTACAGAATGAGATTCCTTATTTAGTACAGTACACAACAATAATACAGAAATTTAACACAATTAACATATACAAGGGGCGATGGCCCAAAAATAGAGCAAAATTACAGGTACAATAAATAAAATTATAATAATTAGGA
>WHPZ01583010.1:0-10449 GCA_016617965.1 Macrosiphum rosae | reverse complement strand
TTCAAAAAAATTAACTTTTTTTTAACTGAGATAAGTTAATTTTATTTTCTATCTTAATACTTTAAACTTATCTAGTTCAATTTTTTTTGTTTGTTAACTTTTAACTGAACTGAAGGCAATTTAATTGAATTAACTTAACTTGCCACAGTTAATTATTTTCATTAACTTGCCCACCATTGCAATACATGCCGTCCACGGCAATCGATAAAAAACGATCGATAATGGGTATAAACGATATAAATATTGTTGTCGACGATTCACGTGCGACCGGTTCGGGAGGATGTCAAACGAAATCGTTCCGACGCCAAAAGCGTTTCGGCATTGAGCGATTGATATTCTTCCTGTGCGAGTCGAAAGCCGTTGCTCGTTTTTTTCATACACACGTGACTTACTAGGTATATGCAATATTAATCTTGGACAAAAAAAAAAACCCACAATTAGCATTTGTCCGTGCACTAGATCACACTGTCGTGCCTCCTTATACTCAGTGGTCGAAGTGGGGGGGGGGATACGGAGGGATGACATCCCTCTACTTTTTTGTATTTACATTTTTCATCCCTCTACTTATTTTGTCTAGAATAACGCATTCCTCCTAAGACTTGTGTTTTAAAATGAAATAATTATTATGATTTTTATATTTATACCTATGTATAAGAAAACTTTTTATTTTTCGTGTAGGCCGTTTCGCAATCATATTATCTATACCCGTATTTAGAGCCACGGATTAAGAATTTACATATACCTTAGTCGTGTTTAGAGCTAATAACATAATATTTCAATATCACAAAACAATAACAATATTTATTGTTATTGTATTTATTGTAGTATTCTGATGCACAAACAAAATGTGAACTATAAAAAAAAATACTATACAAGGTATGAAGAATGTTATGATGATATCAGGAAATCTGAATTGTAAGGCATCCCTCCACTTATCTTGAGCCATTTCGACCACTGCATATACTTGTAAGTACACTGTACATTACAAAAATGTGAAATTCGTTATTGTATTAAATCCGCGATTTTATTTAATTTTTATTTACTTGTTTATTTTAAAAACGTACTACCACCATCACTTTAACTCGGGTTTTCGCGAACGAATAAAAATATAAAAATATTAACCTTTGAATTTAAAAGCGTGAATAATTGTTGTTTAATGTCGAAAAAATATTGAATTTAATTTACAATGACGCATCGTCGTTGAATTATTGATAACAATATTGCAGTGACCAAATAAAATCTCATGTACCTACTCATATTATATTATTATAATATATCATGTCGATAATTTTTCAAATAAATTTTATTATCATTTAAATATGAATATATCATGACGTCATGATACCTTCACGGCTACATTATACAGTGGTAAATTTACAAATTACTAATTAATTACAAAGATAATTGTATAGAACCTATAATTAAATTTACAAAAGATGTGTTATTTCAGAACAATTTAAATTTTATAACTATTAATTTTCTTTCAAGTAATAGCTAATTGGTATGCTATAATATACCTATAGGTACCTACTTAAACAATTTATCGACCCATCTTTAGAAATATAGCTATATATAGGTATGTATAATTATCTCCATTAATTACTCATTGTATACTTACGTATATGATGTGATTAATTATTAAACCTGCAGACGTTATACATTAATTATAAGACCTATCTTATATTCAATAAACTAATATTATACCTAGGCACAATACATGTGTATATCGTGTCTCGTATAGTATGCATATAGCAATAGAGCCATAAAAAGGTGAGGATCAATTCAGAAAAATTTGATGTAATCGTATTTGAAATATGCAGTTGGTACCTAATTGATAGGTGGTAGGTAACTATAGTTATCTAACGGTATAAATTATTATTGATTTGTACTAAAATGTGAAATCATAAATTTGTTAATGGTTTTATTTTGGTATAGAATATTAGACTTCCAACAGGTATAAAATTAAATATTTAAATATGAATTATAAAATAATAATTGTTGATTAATCTCAAATGACATCGTATTTTTACGATAATTTATTAGTAGTTGAACAAATTAGAAAAGTAAAAATATATACATATAATATAGGTAGGTACCTAGGTGTAGTAAATATTATAATATAGTTTGTAATACTCTGTATGTACACTTGTTACATTTATTTAGAAAAATCTATGAATAATTATTGAATTCAAAGTGGTTAATTTCGATAAGTTTTAAATATTTAATATATTATAATAATATTAAGAAGTGTTCTGCGGGTGAAAAATGAGAAGGTTTTGTACCTGCGGGTTCAAATCTCCTCTAAACTTTCGGAAAGTTAATTTTTGCTCAATTTAATATCACTTACAAGTTACAATATTAAATTATTTTATTAAAAACTTGAAAAAAACTATTATTAATATTATTTTTATTTTTGTTCAATTGTTGAATAAAGAATTCAGTTTTAAATATTTAAAGGGCCTGTTTCAAGTGCGTCGTGCTGTCTCATAAATAAACATAACTTCGTGGTAACTGGTAATCACTGTAATACCTAAACATTATATTGTATTATAAAGTTCAGTATTTAAGTTCTCAAGTTTTAAATATAATATGCAAATGTTGAGGCAGTGTAGTCGATTTTGGCTGACGAAATATTCAAATATTTGGCCAGCTCAGATGACTACGGTCTTTTTCTCTCTCGTCGGCCAGTACCTACTAATTGTGGTATGCCGGTAAATGCTAATTTACAATTGTGCTGATAAATTAAGTATAGAAATACAGCGGGGACGAGGTTGCGGTATAGAAACGCCACTGTACCAGGTATCTACCTAACACTGGTACCTAACATGTGGTTGTGCAGACGCGGCGAAAATATTCAAAATGTTCGACATCTTTATTTTATTTTCGTTAAACGTCAAAAGTCATTTTTGTTGGATCAAATATGAAATAGCTTGGAAATAAAAGCTTACGACATATTTTTTATTACAGCAATTTAGAAAATGTATTGAAAATACACAGGCACAGTTTTTATAGAAACTTTGAAGTATTGACGATATTTTTTAAACGAAAAATATTGATTTATTTTAAAAACATTTTCGTCGTTTTGTTGTAATTTAAAATATTTAATTGATGAGACTTAAATCTTTAGATTTATATTGAACAATAATATAGTGATTTTTATTTCTTGTCACATAATACCGATTATTGTTATCTGATGTCACGTCATATTATTATATCCATAACGTTCTTGAATTAATAAGGTTCTTTGATTAACTCTCAAGAGTGAAAATGTTAAGTGGTTGACAACCACTGGTTGTATATTAGTTGTAGGCACTCGCCACGAAATAAAATAAACGGTAGAAGAAAAATATTGAATAATAATATTATAAGAGCATCGGTCCTATTTCATGAATACAACACAAGACTATTATGGCGGTCGGAATTTCATTAAATCGCGACCGCTTTTATGCGTAGGTACAATGATAGTGAATGGTGATCAGGAGGTACTGATTTGTGTTTAATGTCTAGGCGCACGGAGACTATTTCAATGACTGCAGTTGCAGCCAATCGTTATATTTTTCTCTTGACAAAAAAAAAAATCATCACAATCCAACGACAAATAATAATTATAATATTATTGTATCGATTTTTAATATCGCAGCTGGGTGGAAGGGCGTTGGTGGTGTATTGTAATTCGTAGCATAGGTACAGCGGTAAACGTAATATAACCTGTCTGATGTACTTACTAATAGGTGCCCGTGTAATTATTGTCTTACTCTATTATATAAATACCACGCGATGTAAACCAAACGCTAAATAAATATCAACAGAAGAAAACCATAAAACAAATCGTACGCCGCCGCTCGAAGATGACGCGTGTGGTCGACAAGCCTCTGATGAACGAATACTATAATTGTGATATATATTATACAGCGAGCAGAAGTGTTTTTGTTCCCACGGACTTGGTAAGGCTATAATATCGTATAATATCCGCGGAGATTCGACCGGGTAAAAAAAAAAGAAAAAACTCAACGCCCGTGTGAACTGTCCAAACTATCTGCGGTTTATATTATACGCGTGCATTGTGATTTGTGTTTATATTATTGTTACAACAACTGTACACCATATGGATGATGCAAGCAGAGATGCATCGGTCCACAGACAGTGGAGTCACTCGAGTCCCCGTTTGCACGACGTTATTACAATAATATATTATACAGGGTGATTCAACGAGCGTTCGCAGCCCCTGCAATTTCTTCGACAGTGCAGCGCAGCTATTGAAAATATGATTTTTTGGAATCGTAAAATATAGCAGGTACGTATACCTATTTATGAAGACCGTGTTTTCAAATCATTGAGATTTTTTATACCACCTTTTTGTACTACCACCAGCGTGTCCTGTGGATATATAAACTTTTGTTTTTCAAACGAGAATCCTCTTTTTGTACTGTAAATTATAATATTTAGTGGATGGTTTGATTATGTTGATATATGTCAGTAACGGATCTAGGATTTTTTCTAAGGAAGGGGGGGGGGGATATTCAATTTTTATCAGACATTCACTGTACACATATTACATTCATATTATTACATACACGTTGTATATTGTGTTCAAAATTTGGTCTTCGGGGGGTATATGACCCCCATATGTATACCCCCGTAGGTATACAACACTGGTTGTTGTAGGGACCCAATTCAAAAGTTGGAACCGTACCTTGTTTCTCAGTCGTTAAAAATGATTCTACAAAAATATAAAGTAGATGTAATATTGGATCTAGTATTTATGATACTTGGACCATTTTTACAAATTATGAATGTTGGTAGATTAAAATTATCGTCAAAAATAAATGACAGTTGAAAAGGTGGGTTCTGATTTGAAAAAAACATAAGTTTATTATCTCCACCGAACAATCATTAAGTACCTAGTACAAAAAAATCTCGAAAATTTGAACATTTGATCTTTATAAGAACTCTTTTTAAAAATTTCAAAAATTTAGGATTTGAATAATTTTAAATAAAAGAAGGTCGTCAGTATGCTTTGAGAATCACCTACATATTATAGTGGGTACCTATATTCAAAACTTCACGATAGTTTTAACTTTTACTCGTTCTAAACTCAGCCGTGCCAATTGGCGGGGGAGGGAGGAAAAACATGCAAGTACCTACTCTCAGGGGAGGGGGGGCTAACGGACTGAAGCCCCCCCCCATTGCCCGTATTATTATTACTTTTTCAAAAAAATATGTATCAAGTTTCAACTGTCAACTACAGTAAGCAAGACGTAAATTGCATATTATACGTCTTGCCAGAACGAATTCATTGTTGAAAAAACATTGTATTTGCATACCAATTTTCATAAATTATCTGTAATTTTTCGGTAAAAGTATGAACTAGGCAATAGTCTCACTTGTACATTTTAGAGGTGCCCGACTAAAAGACATAATATATTAAACAATAAAATATATAATATTTGTCTCGTACAATTTTAGATTTGATGGAAGTTTTAATTTAAGAATGTGGAATCTTAGCTGCGCCCTGCAGACATTATATAGAATTTCTACCCCCATCGAATATCAGCATGGCACTGGTCCAGACCTAAAAACTGCAACGTTAACGGCTACAAAATGTTTCCATAAATTTTAAATTGTGTAAAAATCGTTTGCAAAAATGTCGATAATTTTCATAAAATTCATGTTTACCCTGCAGTATAATATATAGGCATATGTTAATATAACTTGTTTAGTAAAAAGTCGACGTTTGTGTACAGACGATGCAATCATTGGGAGTGAATGGAAAATAACCCTTCAAATCAAATAATAATAATAATAATATATTCGAGTCAATTGATCGCGATTTATGAATAGACGTTGATTTTATGGTTCAACGACGGTGTTTATTGACCGGGGTACAAGCTTGAATATTAGCAAAACCTGGGCGTAATTCATGAGCTGCAAATACTCATTTATCATGATAGGAAAATTAAAATCGGTGTATGGAAATATCAAATGGTTCTAAAACTTGGTGTTCTTTTTTTCTCCAGTACAATAAGGATGTTGTATATTAACTGGTGAGTATTTTTTTTTTTTTTTAATTGAATGTAATAATAATAAAATACAATGTACACAACAAACATAATGCCGCATCGATTATACATCATAGTATGATATAATAATATATACTGTATATATAACGATAATATCTATTATAAATGATTTAAATGCGCTTTATGATACACGTCATATTTTACGGTCATAATAATTCGTAATAAGAAAAATTCTAAAAAATTGAAATTAATTTTTTTTTCTCTTTAAATTATACTTCCACGAAGTGCTATTATTGAATGGCTTCTTCAATCAAGCCAACCGTGACCTATTATATTATGTATCCCTCCATTGCGCTTATTGTAAATATATTTTTACAGATTGTACGATTTGAATAAATATGACAAAAAATTATCCTTTAATTAGGTACCTACCGATTTGAAGTAAACGTATTAGTATGTTTAGTTATATATATAAATATCAACGGTTAACGTACTAGTAATCATATTATTATTATTATTGACTTTTAGTTTCCAGTAATTGGTTCACGGCTGTACAAATATATTGTAATGTATATTAGGTATAGGTCAAAATAAATAGTATGAACTTAAACGAGAATATCTTATGATTATCTTTTTCAGGTATCAAGTATCAATGCATCACCATTACGATACGCTTACGGCATACCTATTTAGGGTTATTTTCAGTTTTTCTTACGACAACAATCCAAGTTTATAATCAAGTTTTCAACTATCGTTTTTATATCCTATTGACTACGATACAATATCGCATGTTTATTATTAATATTATACTGTGAAGACATTTTGTGAACGGTTCTGTTGTTGTACAACGTATTCGTTTACAATGGATATTCTTTGTGCTCTTCTCCGTTTCTTTTTGGCATGTTTACATCAGTCCGACGGCGACGTCGCATATTGAAGTCGGCTAACAAATTAAAATCAATTAACCATACGAAAACATTTCAAACAATTAACACAATATCGAAACTGTTCATATATACAGTGACTGTTATGTTTAAACAATCGTTTCACGAACTAATCTATTTTACTCGATATAATAACATTCATAATATCTTTAATCAAATATCAATTAGGTTTAATCAAATACTAACTATATAATATTGTATTTGATTTAAATGTACATTAATATTATATTAATTCAAAATTATGTTTTCACTAAAGGGTTAACAGGTGGGTATTACAGATGGTGCCTATATTATATTATTACGGTATCTAATTATATTAATACCCATATAATATTTGTTAAAATGTTTTATTTTTTTATTTATATTTGTTTTACCTTTTTTTTTAATATCCCATTGTATTAAGTTTATAGTATGTGAGTATGGGTATAGTAAAATACTACCTATACAAAAATAATAACTCAACGTCTTTACTAACTATTAAATAATAGTTGACGATGTCAGCGCACTATTTTTTCTCCCACTGATCCACAATACAAAATGGAATACGTTCGCGTTCAATATAACAAACATTCTCTCGTTATACTTTTAATATTAGAGTGTATTTATGTACGATCAACCTCATAGTTAGGTAGAAACTTTGTTTGCGCCTGTTCGTTGTCATTTTCGGCATACCTATTTCAATTTTATATATATTATGATAATTTTTTTAAATTGAAATATCGTAATAAGTTAACCAACAAATACAAATATAACGGTCCTAGTTTTAATGTTGATAACATGTCAGTTTACTCTAATATAGTTAAGTCGACAACAGGGATTCCGCTGAATTCAAATGTTGTGCCATATAATTGAGCATTGGCCAGATAATTAAAACCAATAGTACCTATCCGACATCCTCTAAATAAACACGACTATAATATCTACCAATACAATTATTATAATATTATTACATTCTAACCAGCAACCCGGGCAGTACTGACTAGACGGCAGACATAACATTATAATATGCGAATCAATTAAATATGTACTGACAAATGTTAATTGCGAAATAAAACACCAAAATCATTGTTTCGACGTACCCATAAAATAATGTAAGTTGTGTTGCATATTGTGTACGCCTACCGACCGGGGCAGAAAGCAAATCCAGTTCAATAGCGTTCAACATAAATTAATTAATTCCCGTTGAATACATTCTGCTGCGTGTTAGAAGTCTCCGCTCGCTATTCAATGCAGTAAACTAGCAAACATAATATAATATAGGCACATAATAACATATATATATATATATATTATATAAATGATATACATATATATATTCATATAAATTATAATAGTGTCGGTGTATGTTATGCCTATAGCGTCCTAAACCTACCGTCTAGGTATTTGTGTGTTATATAATAATATGCACACCACACTGACTATATGTACACTGCAGTGTGATTCACGTATTACGAAGCGAAGGCGAACTGCCGGCGACTATAATTTCTGAAAACGCGGAGTTTAGTAGTTATAGATTTTTATTGTGTTCATTTTATGCTTTATAGACTGTGTATACGGAATACCTATATTATTATATTATTATTATGGCCATTGCCCATTGTGTCCGTCGTGACTTTCGCCGCCACGATTATCACCGCGGCAACAGTTGGTTGTGTATAAAAAAATTGTTTAACGATATATTATTATTATTATTATCATTCGTTTACACGTATAACGCACTTTCTTGGACCGCGGATATCGTTGACTTTCATTGGTTCATCGACGTGAAATTAACTAAAATAATACTATTCTTTGGGATATTATCGTAAGTCATAACAACTGCATACCTGCAGCTCGATTATTCAGCAGTAGGTATACTATGATATAAAATATTAGTTTATCGATATGAAATATTATGTAGAACATTTCGCGGACCAAACACTCGGTGTCTAACTAATTTGATATTATATTAATAGGTACGAGTTGTTGTTGTACATATGTGAGAATGCGATAACCGTTTTAGTAAGGTCGTTTCGGACACATTCATTATTTGATTGGTTAATCGTTAATAGTATAATATTATAACATAATTAATTATCGGTTACCATTTCATAAACTATACGTACACGTAGGTATAATACTTATCGTATACGAACCAGGAAGTAAACACGATCGCCGGGTATGATTTTCATTACCGATTTGTTTTGTTCTCATACGATATATAAACAATCAATTGATTTTCTTTTTCTCTAAAGGCTAAAATACAAAGCACGTCTTAAAAATAATATTTTATATTGTAATTTTATGCTAATATAGTAATAATGTGGTGGTTACGATCTGAAAAAAAAAAAAAACAAAAGTTAACTTAAGGATTGTATCATACAGTAATATAGCCAACAGGAGATAACATTAATTTATGAAATATTATTGGCATAAATATAAAATAAAGTAGAGGCACATGGGTACCTCCTGCAGTCCTATACCTATTAATACGCCTAAATGATTATTATATTATGCGTTTGTTCGGTAGGTACAACTTGTATGAGTTGTCTTACCCATAAACGAAAAGGTAAAAAATAAATTTGTTTCATGAAATTGTGATCGGTATCGTTTTCTAATCTGCTGGTTTCCAAGAAATTCATACTAGGATTTTTATAAAATCTATAGAAAGTCGATTAATTGGTGCCCGTTGATAGATCTTACTGCTGTTATTGTTGCAAACTTTCTGAGTTTACCATATATGGGTTCGAACAAAATCATCACTTTGGATTTGCAAATAAATATAATATAGTATATAATCACATTACATTAAATATAATTATACATTATACATTATCTTGTTGGTTGTTAATAACGCAATGAAAATGCGTAATAAAAATAAAATGACGTATCTACGTACCTACTTAAATAGTTTTTTAATATATTTTATTATCATGAATTTATAATGCATTCTTTCGCTTCGCTCAGAATCTAAAAAATTATATAGTACGATTTAGAAAATATGTTTTAAATATATACAGTAGGTACCTACCTACCAACCGATAATTGGTTTTTTTTTTAAAAAAAAAAATTGAAATATTTTATTACATATATTTACCTATATTTATATTGTTGTATTATAAAACCCCTATTAAAACAATAAAGTATATTTATATACATTAAATCGAACTATGCTCTTGATCCAGCTAAAACTATAATTATATATTGTACGATATTATATTATAAAAACTATAATTACATAATTTCAAAATATTGAACCGAGCCAGATGCGTAGAAAACTATTAGTGCGACTAGTGTATCTATATATTATGTATTTTAATAACTACTTTTAAAGGCAGTAAGTAAACTCTCAATCTATAATCAACCAATTGATTTGGAAATGCGTTTTTGATCTATTAAAATACCATATTATTCAATTTATTATTTGACATTTTTGTAATGTACCTACCTACTTTCTGCAAAGACCTTAAATATCAAAGATTTATTATAATATTAACTGACTATAC
>WHPZ01583008.1:2363-17512 GCA_016617965.1 Macrosiphum rosae | reverse complement strand
TATTCAATTTTCAAAGCTTGGTTATCAATAGACATTTTTTTATGAATTTCTATCTCGAAATAATATGGCTATTTTTGTGATTTTGCAGAACAAATTTGTCAACATTTTAACTTTAGGCATTCATAAAAAACTTACATAAATTTAAGCTCAACTTTTTCCACAACAACAACTTTTGAGAAACGTTCTATTACATTTTCAAGTTTTTTGACCTAGGGAAAAATTTTGTATCGACGTTAATTAAAAAGGTGGACAAGTGGTACTCCGCTGCACAGTATATATAGTTGTCGGGCATATCGTTGCAATGGATGTGTATTGATTTAAATTTAATGATAAATCATTGTATACGAAAAACGAGCCTAAGCGGAGACGATGTGTCAGCACTTAGCATTTATATTTGTATAAATAATCAAACTTAATAATTTAGAAAAAATTAATAAAAATCGAAAATATCTCATAGGGGCTATAACCTAACCTAACCTATGATATGGATATGAATATATAATAGCTTAACTTTCCGGTGAACTTTTCTTTTTGATACAGGTAGAAAAACTTGTAGAGAACCTTCTATTAAAATTTCTAATGTTTGCTATGAAAAGAAAAACTTTTATGAATTTCTAACTGAAAAATAGTTTACAAAATTTAAAAAAATTATCATGGGTATATAAATAGCTCAAAAACGTAAAAATGTTACCAGGTATTTTCAAGTGTCTAGGGTTATTCGTTTTTTAATTACAACAAAATATTAAAAATGTATAGATGAAAATTCGTTAAATTACCGATAAAAATCCAATATCGTAAAACTGTTATATTCAAACGCTCATAAAAAATTAATGTTACTTTCTGGTCAACTTTTTTTTTTGTTTAAGGTAGGAAAATGTATGGTCAATTTTCTATCAACATTTCTAATGTAAGGTATGAGAGGAAAACATTTATAAATTTCTTAATGAAAAATAGTTTGAACATTTTCGAAATGTTGTCAAAAATTGACTTAAAATGCATACAAAAAATATTGCTTGTGTATTTTTAATATTTTTAAACTCACATTAATGAAACTTTTTAGGTACTTTGCATTAAATTTTCTAGCATTTTTACTAAGTGAAAAAGTTTTGAAGGCTATAATTAGCTCAAAAAAAAATTTTCATTCATTGAAAATGCTAATATAAATATATTTGGTTAAAATTTCAAAGATCGGTTATTAGTTTTTGAATTACAATAAAAAAATAAACTAGATTTTTTCAAAAATTAGTTTTATTTACAAATTACCACTTGTTATTGTTTTAATTGACGCTCTCTAAAACTACTTTTAATTTTAAATGTCGACCCCCAAAAGTACCAACTAGATTCACTTTTCTATCAGAAAATGCTGATATTGAAGAGATAGGTATATAAAAATTAACAATTAGATTGATCATTGATATCAATTTAATATTTTAAGAAAAAGAAAAGGGATCCAAATAAGATACATTTTTGTTATATGTAACAACGGAGTGGTTTTTTTTTTGTTATAATAAAAATGAATTATTAAGATGTGAAATGAAACATAACAACGTGTGATTCGAAATGGTGCTATAAAATTAATTTGAGAAAATAACGTAGAAGAATCGATTTTGCCATTAAGTAGGTTAATTTTTAATAAAATTAAAATTAGCTCCGTGCTTTCGATTAGGAAATAAAGTAATCGTAAATGTGCCCCCACAATTTTTAGTACATAGCTGGTGAACTACAATAATTTAAGTTGAACTCTTTCAAGTTGACAAGAAGTCGTAATTGCCAGAGGACAAATGATATTCCTATATTGGACTGGCGCACGCACAATATAAAAATGTCAGAGGTGTTGACAATTTTAACTAATTTTTTGTTTTAATATCCAATTTTGTCAAAATTATAACTCGAAATGTGTGAAGAAAATTGGGCATAATTATGCATTTTTGAGATAATTTTCAACATTTTCCGTAAAAAAACTTGTGAGGAATCTATTATTGTATTAAATTTGAAAGTCTTTGCTATTAAAAATAATTAGGGAATTTTCATATTTAACATATTTTGTACAAATCTGAACTCCTAACACTAATAAAAGTAACTTTGTCTTGTGTCCATCGATATTTTGAATTTAACATAATTTCACAAAGAATTTTGTGTTACATTTTTTTAACTTTTTTCCTCACCAACTAAACGCTTTCTATGGAGATATAAAAAGCTAGATCATCGCTACATCTCAAAAACGACAAGACGTATGAACTTGAAATTTTAAATAGTGGTTCCTTCCCATTTCCAAATGAGCATTCTCTAGATGTGCAATAAGAATAGATTTTAAGAAGTACGCATTTTAAAGATGGGAATTTCATTTCGCCAACAAAAATCTTTTTTTTTTTTTACAAGATATTTACAATCTATTCATACATAGAATAATAAGCAAATTAGATAAGAGTATTAAAAACATGAGTAATATGACGGAAGAAGCCACCCAATGATGACACTACCTATTTTGTTTAGAGTTTAGGAGGATTTGAACTAGGATTCAAGCATCTAGCAGGTCACGACACCAATTATTACGTTTGAGACGTCCGAATATTATGTCAATATTGTACCTATTATTGTGTATATTTTCCCAACTATCATGGAAACTTGGGATATATATAGTTGGGGGGGGATTTATTTGGAAAAACCTTAATTTTCTAATCGGTGATTATGTGTCACCTGTTTTAGGGTAATTGCACAGCTCTGGAAAATTGACTCTCTTACAATTAAAAAATCTTCGATCTTATTTTAGATTCTGAACGGAGCGATGAATGTATTGATTTTACAATAATGTGTGTTTTTATTTACTTTAATTTTTTGTGAATGTGAACACGATAGGTAGTTGAAATAATGGTTCGATTTTCAACTTCAGTCTCTTGTTAGGTGAAAGTGTTGATGCATTGGGGAAGTCATAAGTCATAATATTCCCATTTTTGTTTAAAAGCGCAGGGAAAAACAAAGAAAATAGTACAACCGGGAATTTTTAAGCTAATACGGTTTTCAACAAAATCGAGTTTAGTTTTTGGTGTAACTCTAAAACAAATGATCGTAGATACTTCAACTTGGAATTTTCAGTGGTTGTTTATCTTAGAATTTTTTATTCACGATAAAATTTCTTAAATTATTGAATTGTTTTGAACTGTTTACGGACATTTTTGTTTCCGATTTTTTTAGTTTTTTTTTCTATGAATGTCAATAAAATGTTATTTGTTGGGCCAAAAGGCGTCAAAATTTATTACAAAGCTCCTGATTTATTTGGCTAAATAGCAGTTGAAGAATATTACAAATATATATGCCCATGTGAAGTTCGATTTTTGATAACAGTCAGCATTTATCAAATTTTAAATTTTAAAATGATTTTGTTGTTAAAAATGTATAAAATGTTCAACTTTTATAGCTAAGGATTGAAAACTTACAACAAGGTTTGTACATAGGTCATTCTGTAACCAAAAAATCTTCAAAATAAAAAAACAAATTTTTTTTTTAGTTATTCTATGTTCAAATGTTGAGGGAATTACATATTAAATAACCAAGAATAACAATTACAGCTATTTTGTTGACATTTTTATAATATTAATTCAACTTACCAGCTACCGTATTAATAATAACTAATAACAATATAAATATAATGTAAAATATCCACACTCACAAACCGTCACTGCTCAGAATTGTTTTTCGTATAGGTACCATCCATTATACAGTGACCCACTTGTAACCTACTGTACAGCAGAGGGACATCCACTTTCCCACATTTTTATTATTATTTTTCCTTTTATTTATATGTTATATCACAAATTAAAAGAATTTAAATTGTATATTATAAGCTGTAATTTTTAAACGTAGGTACCTACTAGGTACACAATTAAATGTAATATTGCATGAAACACGCACAAATACATTAGGCTGTCTGTCTGTCTGGGAAACTAGGCTTCAAACACGGATGAACTGATTTTGACAGGTATTGTTTTTACCTGTATTTGATGTTTGATCAAATCAACCAATATTATAGAAAATATTTTGATCATCATATCCTGCTTATATTGAATGCTAATAAAAATATTTGATGATAAATAAAAGTTATGACAATTATGCATTTTTGAACTGTAATTCATTTTTTTTTTTAGTTTTTCGTAATTATTTTGAAAAGTATTGAGCATTTTTTACATTATAAATTTTATTTATACAATTTTCTTCCAGAAACCACACTCAAAGTTAAATATTGAAACAAAAAATACATTTAAAAACAAAAATGATCGTAAAATCAATATAGTTGGGGTAGGTTAAATATTTTATTGATCAATGTATTTACCTAGTATTTTCATTATTCATTTTCACTTATTGGTAGAAACAGATACCTAACATTAATGGATTTCGATTAAGAGAGATTAAAAATTTTTTTTCCATATTTCCCTTTGTACGGATAATCATTGTTTATATTTAAAATAGACAAATATACAGTATTATTAGTTATATACAGTGTCAGACTTTAAAAAGGATTACCGAGCATTTTAGTTTAAAGTCCTTTCGAAAAAATTGTACTTGCCAGAGATTACCAATGTATGGTATGACATTGTTCATTAATGACGGTGCTCCCACAAACTTAAATGTTGTATGATTTTGTAAATCTATTTCCAACTAAAATAATAAAAATTATGTATATACAATAGCACAAGCGCAGAATGTTATTCTTGTGTATAGGTACCATGGTCCACGGAAATCATATTGAAATGATCTGCACAAAACTAGCTGCTTGAAACCACATTTGTCCAGCCATCTAGGTAATAGCACAGATTTTATGATTTCACATGATATAATATAAAGTTTATTACATAATTTGATTTCATATAAAATATTATAAATTAATAATTATAAAAATATAATACAATTAGTAGGTATACAATTTTTATATTATAATCAATAATCACCATAATCATTGATTAGAAAGAATGGGAACAGATAGTAATTATATTATCTACAACTACAGTACAATCATCTATTCTGTGGTACAACTGTTTATATGAGATCTACGTAACTGTAAACATCATCAAAAATATTTTGTGATAACACTGTTACTATTGCTTATGTGTAACTACGTACGAGTCACGACCACCGACCACGATTTAAGATACCTACCTACACATTTTTTCACGACTCGCGAGTGAATGAATTCTTGATAAAATATGAGTTAAGACAATATGTCAGTGAACCAAATTTAATGTAGTTTTAGAGATTTTACGTCACATCTGTAATGAATGTTTTATTTTAAATACACGAAAAAATGATTACAACCATCCATACGAAAATACAATAGCCGAGCACAACAAATACAATCGAAGAACAAATCATTTTTTAACAGATAACTAATTTAAAGGTAAAATTTATTTTGAAAATTATGTTATTCATTGCACATCACTCAACTGTTTAAGAGCTTATGACTTGGTCGATCGTCCGTTGACACTTGACACCCTTTTATGCTTTAAAGGATCATGCATTTTTAATCATTAGAGACGGTTGGTCATCTCCTTAAATATGTCTATGGGCTATGACATGTTATGCTATATTTTAACTCCTGTGTAATTAAAGTTTATCAAAATTTTCAATTAATTTTTCAACTTGTATGTATTTTAATTAAATTGAGTATACTAATCCATAATAGTATATAGGTACCTACCGTACAATACTATAACATAATATAGGTTAGGTTTTAACTATTATTTTGTTATTTTCTTGGTCTACTTTAAAATGCAGGTATAATATTTTTAAAAATACTGAATACAGATGTTGCATCATATTTTAATTTGCCTCTTGTATCATCTTTATTATATATCAATTAAAATTCTATTTAACTGTAAAAATATTACTCCCTATGCCCCCACCTTTTTTTTATTATTATATATTTATATTTGTGAAAAATCTTAGGCCTAAATTCTATGACCATTAATAACTGAAGATGGGCTCAATGAACTATCCTCATAAATAAAAATAAATCTGAAAAAAGTCTCAATACTTAACAGAAATTCTTCTAGTTTTTGCTAAAAAAGTTCCTAGAAGTCTTCTATAGCTAATGGATTATGCAAATTTGCAAAATAATTATTAAAAATCTGGGAACTCGCTCTGCTGTATTTTAGATTTAAACAGGAGCATAGTGGCTCTAGAATCCTTACCGGGAAAGTAGATATTTCAGGTCACTTACACCACTTAAAATTTATCCTACTAGTAATAATATGGATTATAAGTACAGGGCAGTTTAAATTTTTGTTTGGAATAAGTTTTGAACATGTACATTTGATCACCACACATTTCCTCCATGGTATCAACCATCATAATATTGAAACCAAAAAACTTTCTGTGAGTACTATTAGGGGAGCACCCAGGATTTATTTTTTATTGGGGGGGGCTTAAATAAAATTTTTAAATCTGAAAGTATGCCATTGCACGGTCTTATGCTCCGCGCCACGAAAGAAGGAACCCGATTCCGCGCATTGCCACGTATTTGACATACACTTAATGGCACAAAGTGGGGAAACGCCTACAGTCTGCATGTACAAAACAAGTTATTTCTCTCGTGGCGCGGAGTATAGTTAGATAGTTGATGATTTTTTTATATCGTAATTTAAAGTTGATACCTAATAAAGTTACCAAAATGTTAGTGGCCAATATTTTTTTTTAGGTGGGCTAAGCCTTTTAGCCCCCCTCCCCCCTTGGGTGTGCCCTTGAGCACTATCCACACAATTAAATGACCCCATTAATCTATACTTAATTCTATAAATTTGTTCTGTAAATTAAATTTTAACCATCTACTTTTGGAAATTCTGACAAATTATAATTCAAATACCTAATTTATAAATATCATCACCAAGACCCAGAATAAGTATGCTTAACATTTTAACGTTATAACTTAAGTATACGCTTAATAAAGGAAAAAAAATTGTGCTCATATATTTCTGATAATTTCAAATTGATAATAAACTATTCTTATGAGGATCCACGTGACCTCGTGTTACATTCTTATGGTTTTTACTTTTAAGTTGTGTGAAAAAATTCTCCATCACAAAACCAGAATCCTGGCCATGCCACTGATTACAGATATACCAAATAAAGTTAAGATTTATAGTTATATAGATTATATATTTTATATTTATATATGTATAAAAATACAAATGTCATCAACTTACCTTGTAAGCTTAACATAGTTCTTATTTTGGTCATTACAGAATTCAATTAGAAAATCACACGGTTCCATTTATCCATAAATATGGATGTTAAATTGAGTTTAATCCTTATGCTATCATTGCCATTAGTAACACCAATACGTTGGCTTATGCATCCGAATACTCAAAAATGTTTACGTGAAGAACTCAGACAAAATGTATTAGTCAAAGGTGATTATGAGATTGCACCAATTGATGGTCAATTTATGGATTATATTGTGAGGGATTCTAAAGGACACATCTTAGCTAATAAACAAGACATTACTAAAGGAAAGTTTACGTTTAGTACTGAAAATTATGATATGTTTGAAATTTGCTTTACCTCCCGTGTACCTGGGTATCAACGAGGAGTTTTGCAGGAGGTTGCATTAAATATCAAAACTGGTGTTGAGGCAAAAACATATGAAGGAATTGGAGAGGTGGCTAAATTGAAACCTTTGGAATTGGATCTGAAAATGTTGGAAGATTTATCATCGTCTATTGTTCAAGATTTTTCTGACATGAAGCACCGTGCCGAAGAAATGCGTAATACAAATGAATCAACAAGTAGAAGAGTTCATTGGTTTAGTATGTTTAGTATTATTTGTTTATTTGGATTGAGTGTATGGCAGATCTTGTACTTAAGAAGATATTTTAAAGCTAAAAAACTCATTGAGTAATATTAATTTGTTTCTATTAAAAATGTGTTTTTTTTTTCTTACAGTCTTACATTAAAATATATATAAATTGTAATTGCAACACAATTTGTTTTAATACATTTTATATGCATGAAGTAATATATTTACATTTAATAAAAAAAATTCAATTAATTATGTTTTATCATTCCAATAGGAGTTATATAAAAAAATTATCAATACATTTTCTGATGTTGGATACTAAATAAATAGTATAACAGTGGCAAATGCCGAATCTGCAGTATGGGCATGTTCATATACAAACATTATCATACAGCCATACTTGGTGTAGATAAATATTATTTATTAATTGGGGAAACACAATTTAATGAGCATTGAAGATGCCTTGGGTGGTTAGTACAATGGCACGAGGTAACAATTCAACTCACTCTTATAACAGGGTAAAATAGATTATACTAAACGTACAATTGTGAATTTACATTAAGTGTTTGTAAGGCGGAGACAATGCATGCTGATAATTGATAATATAATTAAAATTGTACCGATGATGTTTAATAATCATTTGAGTAAGTAAGTACTTCATAATTTAACAAAACATTATTTCATTACTACTAAAATACTACCTACCACTAAATAAATTGTTATTTATTATATATTCATGGACACAGACTATTAGGGTGCTGTGATGTTCAAGCATCCCAAGACCCATTCCATGGGCTACGAAAATAAATAAAGCAATATGTAATATAATATGTAAGCACCCCATAAATATTAAATATATTTGTTAGATATGAAGTAAACTTTTTTGACTCTTTCACTGCTAGACTATTTATGCACTGCAACCTGTGTATGCTACGTAAATTAAAATATTAATTTTCTTTTTAAATTTAAATTTGATGCGAGCCCAGGTTTCCTAAGGTTGTACGGTTACCAGCAAATGATAATATTATTTTAAAACTTGAACTTTGAATGCTTATAAAAAAAAATTATGAATATACAGTAGTAGCTGTTTAATAGGAACACGGATAATTTAAACAGTCGCGTTATTGATACAAAATGTAGTGTTACAGCCAAGTAGCATATTAAAACAATGAAAAAACCTAACCTAACTTGCAATTTTTTTTTATCAATATTTTTTGAAAAAATTATAAATTCCAAGTATCTATAAGTAGCTCAAAAATATTTTGAAAATTTTAACTTGTATAGTAAATGGTCATTTAAACATTTGGTGAAAATTTAAAGTATCTCTACGGTTATTTGTTTTTGAGTTATTACGAAAATAAACAAAATCAATTTTGTTAAAAACTGGTTTTACGTGAAAGTTCCAGTTTTTTGTTAATTTTTTTTTGTTATTTCCCACATTTTTGAAAACTACTGAAAAATTTTTATTTTTTCCTTTCAAAGTATCAACTAGATCCAATTTTGAATTTGTTACCAGAAACCACCTACAAAGTTCAGTGTTGAAGCAACTAATTTTCATGTACACACCAAAAACAAAACACATAGTATTGTAAAATCAATTCATATTTGAATGATTAATAATTTCTCTGCTGAGTATCTAAAACTGAAATTATTTAATAAGTATATATTATATTATTCTATAAAGTATCTTTTATTTTATGTATTGATAATTTTATAAGAGAATATGAGAAGTAGACACCATCAAAACATTCCTCTTTGTTGTTTGTTTCTTGCAGCATTTCTTCTGTTATGGTTCCCGCTGAATGCTTTGTTTTCATTTTTCCTCTGCCGGTCCAACTCAACATTTGATCCGGATGAGGTAGCTGATGAAGAAGCTGCTTGTGGTTTACCTTACATAAATACACACATGTTTTCAAAATTTTTTCTTTTTTTGGTTTTACTAGTAAATACTTACTTCGGTTGGATCTATTAGATTGCTTTGCAGCATATCTCCTAGCTTGTCGTTCTCGAACTTCTTCAGGATTTTCGCAGAATGGTTGAAAATTTAAAACTGGCTGTGGTTCATCATCTGAAAACTCTTCTTCTACAAATTCAGTTACAGCTTTTTTCTCTATTAAAACCCTTGGTATAACATCTGGTCTTCTTTTTTCATTTTCGTCTGTTGGTTCTGGTATAACATATTCAACTTCATCATATGTGTCATCATATTCATCATTATAATATGACTCTAATTCGGCACATGTAATTTCAGTGAAATTATATTTTTCATAAAATGGACGCATTTCTTTTCGGAAAGATTTATCGTCTAAGACTGCTTTTAGTTTTTTAAGTTTCTTGTTTCTGAATAAAAATAAAATATAATACAAATGATACATGTTGTTATATTTTATTCCTTGAAGTAAAAAAGCCTACCCAGCTTACCCTTTAATTGAAGGATCATAACCAGAAGCAGTATCCTCATACTCTGTCATCAAAGGAAGATTAAATTCATACTGAGTAAGTTCTGACGGAAGACAATCTTCCAAGACCATATTTATAACTTTTTCGGAATCCATGTCATAAAATTCTAAACATTTCTAAAAAACAAAGAAACATCAAATATAATTTAATTTTAGAACTAAATATTTTGAATTAACTAACCTGGATGAATCCATCTCCCAAATGGGGTAATAAATCTTTTACATTATTTATAAGGGACCGCAATTTTGCATTCTCTATATTTTTACTACTGGTTTGTACCTTAAAATACAAATTTACAATTATTGTTTTATATTTATATAAAATAATTAAGAAACTTGAAAAAATGATTTACCTCCAACTGTTCTTCTTGTAATTCTTTTTGTTCGAGTTCAGTATATGGTTTATTAATTAATTCCAATGATTTTAATAAATAATCATATCTTGTGGAGTCTCTAAATGGTGTTATTTTTATAAAAATATTTTCAAATAAGCTTTGATCACTAAAAAAGTAAAAAATCTTACATTTCTTTGTTGGATTTTTGATATTTCTTTATATCGTTAGTCAAATTATATACAACATGATAATCATTGACAAATTCATTATATGCTAATAGCTCACTGACAGCTTCTAAATATTCTTCTACTGCACTCTCTGATCTTTATAAACAAAACTAATATTAAACTTTTTTTAGAAATATAATTAACATAAGACAGGTGTATATTTACTTGTTTGTAGTTTTGGTAGGTATATGAATTAAACACTGTTTAACACTTTTCACAAGTAATAATCTTGATGCGTGTAGCTTTTCTTGGAATTTTTCTAACTTATTCATAGCAATTACTTTCTTATAAATTAATGGTTTTATACTATGATAGAAGGAAGCTATTCTAAAAAACATAATAGAAAAATAAAATATAGAAATTAATTAAAAATAATTAGGTTTTATGTTTGTCATACATACTTAAGATGTAATTTCTCTTGGTAAAAAAAAATAGAAGCCAATGGATAAATTTCCAAAAAATTTGAAATACTATATGATGTGTCTAATAAAAAATTAATAATATCTTCTATCATACAAAGATTTGTTTCTTCAATTTCAGCAGAGGTTTTATTGCTTTGAGCTATGTGGTTATCATAATCAATCTCTAATTCAATTTTATCTTGAAATTGACTTAAACACTAAAAATTTTGTTATTTAAAATATTTAATACAAAAATTACACTTAATTAATTATTTTATGTGACCCACTTTAATTGTAAATTGAATAGAGTGTATTAAATTTTCTTTGTATAATTTTTGACAAGTAAACAGTTCAATGAAAACTATTTCTAACTCTTTTTTATATGATTGGCCATAAATGGAACATATATCATATAACATAGGAATACTTATAATATTGTTATTGCATAACAAGCTCCACATATAATGAGGTGACATAAAATTCTCCTAATAAAATAAAATAAAATATAAACAATAATACATTTTTTAAGAACATTGTAAATATTAATACTTCATTTTCAGAGGACGTAGTTAGCCGTTTAAATAATTTATATGCAAAATGATCAATTTCATTGTAAATGGTCAACACATCACCATCCTGAGGAAGTTGATCCATCAAGTGAGGAGGAGCAGCTTCTTGAAGAAATGTACATAATCCCATAGTAGCTTGTTTGTTAAAAACAACTGTAGACCAAAATCTAAAACATTAAAATAATATTAATTATAAACTCAGATATATATTAATTATAATTATAATTATATTTACTCTTTAAATGATAAATTGAGAAGTATTTTAAAGTCTTGAACCAAATACTTCATCTGTTCAATCCAACATTTTTTTTGATCCACAGCATTGGTGATAGATTTTAATGGATGAATATATCTCAAAAATTGTCTTTTAATAGCCAACTTTTTATCCTAAATATTTTAATCAAATACTTTTAAAACTATAATGATATTAATTAATGTTTCATTATTGTAGCAAATTTGGGTATATTCCTAATTAATATTATAATAGTTGTTATTATGCTTCTATTTTTCTAAATTACTATACTCATATATAAAGAATATCTGTATTATAACTATTTTGTTTACCTAAAAGTATTAAGAGGACATTACACCCGAACATAGTGTACACGTAGGAAATATGGACTAATTAATTTATTATTATTTTGATATTTAACAGGTGATGGTACAATACATAATTCCATTGATTATAAATACTAGTGTATGCCAAATCACTAAAATATTGAAAACAAAAACACATAATAGATTCTTCTGAATGCACATTTGCTAAGTATATCTACATATTGAGAATTAGTATACTTTGAATTATGTATCAAAAGACACAACTACACAATTTACTAAATAGAACATTAAATACAATAATAATGACTAAATAGTAAATATACAAGACCTGAAGTGAAACCAAAAAACGAAAATAATAATTATGGCAATATTAATTCCATAAATCTCTGAATATTTAAGTTGGATTATGTTAACATATGTAACAAATGGGTATGATTATTATAATAAAACTATTTTTCTGTTTTAAATTTTAAAAGCGATTTTTATAATTTACAGATATACCTAATATATTTAGTATTAAAATAGTTATACTATATTATGTTCATTCCAGTACCATTTAATAATGCTTAATAATAGAGTTAACTTTTATAGTAGATTGAAATTGGATATATATTAGTCTACAATGAGGTCTACAATATGTATATTATATAAGCTTCTGTAAGCACATAAATATAACAATTTCATATCAAAGACACCATTGTAAGATAAGAATTTACATTATACAGTCAAATCACGATAACTCGAAAACCTTCATAACTCAAACTTTTGCATAGGTACCCCTAAAATTCAAATTAATTTTTATCCCCCTTGAGGTTCTAGTTTTCGAGACTCAACTGTGTAATTTAGTATATTATTCAAAATTTTACTTCGACTGCCATTTAGGTGTTAGTTTTGATTACTTCGATTACTGCAACGAAACAAAACTTTTAATGCTTAATATCAAAACTTTTCAAATTTTAAAAATATATTATAATACTGCAGTAATACACTACCACATACTATTCACATCACACTTATAAGTTATAACTTATAATTCAGAGAATTTACTATGGAAGCCAACAAGGACATAGGACACAGAAAAATATATTAATATATAGGTAGGTAAGGATCACGGATTATAAAAATAAGGTGGTAACGACTGAAGAGTAAGGAGTACTAAGGAGATTAAGAAGTAAGAACTGAATTCTAAAATAAGTATTAAGCAATGAGCAGTGAGCACGGACCAAGATAATAATATAATATGTGTATGAAGTTAGCAATTGAATCATACATTGATAAGGAATTTCACATATTGGCCATAACCGATTTGTACGATAAGTTGCCTATGGTATGCCCCTCATCCAAGTTATAACCACTCATTTTCTTCAACAGTATCTTGTTCGATAGGAAAGTGAATCTAGTTGGTGCATTCGGGAGGTCAAATTTTAAAATTCCCAATAGTTTTCACAAGTGCCGGGAAAAACAACATGAAAATTAAGGAAAAACGGGAATTTTTACACAAAATAGGTTTTCCAAAAAATCGATTTTTGTTTTTGGTGTAACTCTAAAACAAATTAACGTATATACATGAAATTTTCACTGGTTGTTTATACTTACATTTTCTATACACTATAAAATTTTCAAAATATTATGATTTGTTTTGAACTGTTTAGGAACATTTTAATTTTCCATTCTTTTTTTAGTTTTTTTTTGTCCAAAAATATCAATAAAATTTTATTTGTTGGTTAAAAAGCTTGAAAATTTAAGAGAAGACTCCTAGTATATTGTTTCAAAGGTAGATGAAAAATATTAAAAATCCTTCGTCACAGTTTTTTTTTTTTTTAAGCATTTGAAGTTCAAAAATTGACAAAATATGGAAAAACTCACGAAAATTAGCAAATTGTTTTGAGTTAAGAATTCGTTAAAATTTTTCTTTTAAACCTAAGATATGAAAATGTAATACAAGCTTCCTCATAAGTTTGTCTACCTTTATCAAAAAAAAAATGTTCAATAAGAAAGTCAAATTAAATTTTTATGAGCGTTTGAAATTCAAATTTCATATTCACTCGATTTCTCATGTATCGATTTCTTTATGACATACCATTCAATTTTGAAAATATTTTGACTCTTTTTGAGCTGTTTATGGACATTTTCAGTTTTCAATTTTTTTAGTTTTTTTTTCTGTAAATATCAATAAAGTTTTATCTGTTGGGCTAAAAAGTGTAATACAAGGCTCCTGATTTATTGTTACAACATCAGTTGAAATATATTAAAAATACATAGGCACAATTTTTTTTCTATAAGCATTTAAAGATCGAATTTTGACAAAATTTATCAAATTTAAAATTGTATAATTATTTTGTAGTTAAAAATGTATAAAATGTTCAACTGTTATATCAAAGGATTGAAAATAAATTAGCACAGTTTATTTTTATAGTCATTTTAAGTTCAAATTTGGACGAAATTACGTAAAGAAAACCTAGAATAACTATTTTAGTTATTTTGTTGTGATTGTATAATATTATTCGTAGGTACTTGAAACTTCTAAAGTAGGTACACTATTATATATCTATGATAGTATCAGGGTTTGTTGTTGATGTATAACGCGTTATAAGTACCTAATGGAGATTCTGATATGATAAATTTGTAATTTATTATAGGTCAATTTTTTTTAATACCATAGATAATTATATAATATGTCTTATACAGTTATACCTAGACTGACATATCATCTCCGCTCAGAATCGTTTTTCTTATACAATGATATTATATCATTGAATTCAAATTTAATACCATCCATTATACAGTGACCCACTTGTAACCTACTGTACAGCA
>WHPZ01583006.1:0-27785 GCA_016617965.1 Macrosiphum rosae | reverse complement strand
CAAATATAAACAACCAGTGAAAATTTCATGTATATACGTTCATTTGTTTTAGAGTTAAACCAAAAACCAAAATCGATTTTTTGTAAAACCGATTTTGCGTAAAAATTCCCGTTTTTCCTTAATTTTTATGTTGTTTTTCCCGGCGCTTGTGAAAACTACTGGGAAATTTTCACTTTTGACCCCCCAAAGTACCAACTAGATTCACTTTCCTATCAGAAAAGCTACTGTTGAAGAAAATCCAAGCACTTTTACTGTCCTAAAACGTGATGACAGAGACAAAAAAAAATAAAAAAAACACATCATTGTAAAATCAATAGATTCATCGTTCCACTCAGAATCTAAAAATCTTTCAACAGTCAAAAAAATAATAATTAAGCTAAACAGACAGTATATTTGTACACGTATCGTTGTATAAATTTTTATATTCTGAGTGGAGACAATAATGATGTGTGTAATTTTTTTCTGGTCCGTCACCACGTATTGGGGTAGGAAATATGTTTCGATTATATTACTTCAACATTTTCTTTTGGTAGTAAAGTGAATCTAGTTGGTAATTTTAAGGGGGGGAGGGTGAAAAGTAGAAAAAGCGTCGGGAAAAACAAAAAAAAAATTAAGTGAAAATAGTAATTTTTACGTTAACCCAGTTTTTGACAATGTTGGTTTTGTTTTCACCAAATGTTTATATGATCATTTTCCATACGTGATATTATCATCGTAATTCAAAAATATTTTTCTTGACTACCTACACAAAACTTTTAAAGTATATTATTATGTTTTATGCAAACAATGACATTTTAAAATTTTAATCATTTTAAAAATTATTCAATCTACTGTTTTACTATTAGTAAAATAAATTACTTTAATAGTAATATAAAATATATATTATTATATAATATATTTAGTAATATCATAGACAGACCTTCTACGCTCAGAATCGTTTTTCGTATGTAACGATTTATCATTGAATTGAAATTGAACACATCCGTTACAGTGACCCACATGACACCCAATGTACATCAGAGGTACCAACTTTCCCGCCTTTTTAAATCTAAATTTATTAAAACTATTAGTAAACAAATTAGTTGAGGTTATTATGAATTATTAATTAGACTATGGCAAACGTATATAGGTAATATATTATATAAACAAATCATTGAGATTTGCGATTCTAGTTTAAAGTTTGTCCATTCCCATCATCAATCAGCGTCGATTATAATATAGTATAGATAATATATTTTCATAAAATACCATCAGCGTAAGTAATATGCTAATCCAAAAGCTAAGCACTAATGAGAATATAACTACCAAACAATATTGTTCCGCATAAAGTAACTCTTCGTTATTGCACACAAAATATAAAAATATTCGTCATAACATGGCTGGCGGGGAAAAAGCGTTTTCGGGTGTGAAATCGCATCAAGCTTATGCAAACGAATATTTGAACACAACTTATTTTTCAAAAATTAAACCTCAAGCCGTTGAAATAACTTTTGATACATGACCTAAACTTTCGACCGAATATTGCTTTTGTATATAGTTTATGGAAACGCGCGCCCGTTATTTTTACTCTGGTAACTACTCATCTCTTGTACATAATAAATATATAGCTGTTTCGTTAAGACTGGCGATTCCTTCCCTATTTAATATTTATCATCTACCCGAAGTCAGTAATTACTATTGCTGTACATCATGACCCAGCCATTCTACTGTATGATGGCCGTAAACAGAATCTAATGGAGAGAAACGGGGCACACAGTTATAAATTATTTCCCTAATGCGGCCTCTACCCTGCGCAGAGATCCAATGATTAATGGCCCCTAAAACCTAGAAGTAGGTCTATCTATAACATATAATATTAAAACAACCGACGCCGTTCATTTTTCAATGGTATTAAATTTCGTTTCGCCAAAAATGACGTTTATATTAAACGCGTGTATAAATGAATAAAAACACATTTTTATAGGTACGCACTTACCTTATTAGCTTGACATCGCCCTATACAATATATCGTGATCGTGAATATCACTAGGTATATATAAGTTATAAATATTTATAGCAGTAAATTGTTCGTGTAAAGGATACATTCGTAAAGATCCGTTTTTGGTGCCAATGGCCAACAACCGTTGTATGGGGTCAAATGCAAGAGCAGTCGGCTGGTACGGAAAACCATGACGAAACGTCTGTAAAAAAACAAAACAAAAAAAATATTCTAATTAATGTTGTTGGTTTTTCCTTCGTTATTTTTTTTTCGACAAAATACAATAATAATATTGTTTTATTGTACGTGCATGCTACGTAAAATTAACAAATCAAGCTCCGTTTACCGAAAATAAACTCTAAAGCACCGAGTTAACCCCTAACGTTATAGGGAATTAGTCTATTTTCCTATTTGATGAATTTCATATCGGAGTATCAAACATTATATTCCATCGTTCAATAGAACATGGGTAAAATTATATTATTAAAAGGTATACATATTATTATTATTTATTCCATAAATCATACTGTATTTACAATATATTTATTTTACTAGGTCGTACTATTAATATTTTTTATAAAATGAGTAAGTAGACTATTAGGTATAATATGTTTTAATCCTAGTTTTTCTGTCGGTTTTTTTTTCGTAAATAATAATGTATCATTTAAATAATTTAAAGTTTAAAAAGAAAATATCTTCTAATATATTGTGACACAATAACATAAGATGTATATAGACACATTAAAACTGTTAAAAACTATTAGGTATATACAACCCAGTCAAGTGTGGATTCATAATTCACTAAAACCAATTCTGAGTAAATAGATTTAATTAAAAACTATAAAGTAATCATTACATAGTGTAAATTATCAAATTATACTCTTCTAAAAAAATACAATATTAGAAGATTTATCTGTTTGCTGGTGTAACTGTATAAGTAGGTTAATAAGTTAAATTGTTTTTCATAATGGAATATATTAATGTAGATATTATTATATAGTCCATAGTAGACGATATTGTATTACATTAATCACATACTTAATTAAATATAAAACATAAAAACGATCACGTAGTTTTAACGAGTCATTATTTAACAGAAGGTAGCCTAATATAATTAATGTATATGATTAAAACGTAATAACTAATATTAAAATGTATTTATTACGTATCATTATGTCACTGTAGTTTAAGTCATAACAGTTATGATTGGGTACGATCAATTATCGACAAAATAAAAATGGATCAACTTTAAATCATTATAGGTTTCACTCGTAGGTTTGTATATTTATATATTTTTTATTATATCACAACTCTGTGTCCGAACCACTGACCACAGTTGTTGTAGACGCGTGCTACAAGTAACTATAACTCACTCGTCATTCGTCGCGTTATTTCATATCGAACAAATTAAAAATGTCCGAGTTCAATATATTTTAAAGGGTGAAAATCATCCGTCATGACGTGTCGTGCACGCTACACATACGTCGAAAGTTTGAAAAAGCAAATAAAATATATTCGATTACTATATATTCTACGTCTTATACACGATAAGTGGCTGACCGGTTAGGGTACATATTCGCGGAGACAATATAATAAACGAGACACTTTAGTTACAAAGTCAATTTAAAAGCCCGGTATCAACGACGGAAAATAAAAACGGACAATTCAAACACTTACACCGCCGCCGTTATTATTATATAGACGCAACGCCCGCGCGCGCGAGAGATTCTTTGGCACTTGTCATATAATACCTTATCGCCAGCGACATATATTGGCTATATATATATATTTTTATAGGCGAGTCGTCCGCCGTGGTAATCCCCGACGAGATTGGAGGGTGTATCGCTATACGTATATACATACCCACCTCGAAGCAATTAAGAGTCAAGTCCATTTTCTCCAGCGAAGTTAACACTACACTTGTACCTACTTATACATATATACATATATATATACACGTGTACACATCGTTGGCCATTGCAAGCGCGCATCGAGTATTATTGCCATTTTTCAAATCGTATATAGGTACACCGATCTCCGTCAAGACGACGAGATAATAATAATAATATAATCCTATGGACGCAGTTTTTACGAGCCATTAATAACTTTTCCGGAAAAACGCCGATGCCGCGATAGTGAGAGTGCGGCGGCGGTGGCACCATCCGCAGCCATACAGCTTTTCCGTACATTCGGAAAAGTGGGCCGGTCGCTTTATCAGCGTTTACGAGAAATCGACGTGAAAAGTGCACACTGTGCAATATAATATATTGCCCGGGCCGTTTATTATACATTATCTATAGGTATACAATATATATACAATATATACACCCATATTACGCTTCGAGCTCGTGACGGATTCTATATATTATAATAACTGCAATAAAAGAATAAAAAGATCTAAAATAATATGCATTGATTTTCCAAATTGATTCTCGACGAAAATGAATGATGTATAATAATATTATACGTCAAATTGGTACTAAAAAATATATTATATACTATAAGACACCGAACGTATAAATTGTATTATAAAATCGTGTGTGAGATCATCGAGACCACGCACTGTGCGCGTGACACCTCAGCTGTTGCGAACGTCCCGAAATCATATCAACCGTGCAAACTTTGTACAGACGTATATTATTATTATTTACAATTTCCTGAGGAGTATGCAAATTTTTAAATACCATATAATTTATTAAACAAATGGCGAGTGTAAAAGTGAAAGATATCATTCCATAAATTTAGTTTGCATAAACGTTTAATGTTTTTTTTACTCTGGAGTGTACGCTGAAAATGACAAACTATTTCTTTTATTCATGTTGTATACGCACTGTGCACGTTATAATATATGCAACATTTATATATTTCATGATCGATGACTGTTTTGACCCAATGTTCAAAACGGTAAAAAGATGAGATGAAAAATATGATCACACCATAACGGTCCCGCGGCCAAAACTCAAACACACAAAAATAAATCGAAAAGCACACGGCCCAATAGGTTAGAGATACCACAAAATTACCCCTTCAGCCAGAGGGAAATATTATCATTTTAAAATCTAGCGATGAGAAAATATATATTATACACACTGTTTTATTATACGCTCTAGGGCTGCTGTCCGTCATAAATCAAATTCAATTTAAAGTCTTAGTCAGCCACGTGAACAATAGTCAATACTCGATATTAATAATATAGACGTGAAAAAAGTACTCACGAGAATCATATAATTTATATCATAGGGTTAACATCCGTGTAATTTTGTGTTTATTAAATAAATATAAGTTATAGATTACAATCGCAGCTGCAATGCAATTTTTATAATAATAATGTAATGTTTGTTACTAATAATTGATGTACCTTCCTATTTCAAAAGATTTGTCCGGTTTGTAGCTAAATAAAATATTATTAATATCTAATTATAACGTACCTACCCATAATATAAGTAATAAGTATATATCATACAACAACACGTTTTGACTTAATACTTATAAAACACTTTTTTACATGACACATAGCATTCTATTGCTCCAACTTCAAAATGTGAACTAGGTAATAAAATCGATTTATATAAACTAGGTACTAATTTTTAGAATTACACGGTTGAATATACCACTTAATATAAAAATTAAATTGTATACCAGAATGGTAATATACTAATGTACGATACTATATTTACAGCATTTGTATGCTTATATACTTTTACAGAACACTCGTAAAGTATGTCAACTAGATAATTTGACGATGTACTTTGAAGTATAATGCTTACAAATTTCACGGGAAAAAAATGTTATATTATAAGCCTCTCTCCCCCCCCCCTCGCGACCCATTTTAGAAGGGATGGTTTTACTCTTACGTACGCGTACAATCATTGCAAGTTCAACGATCAGTCGCATTAACAATATTTAAAGAGTTTTTCTATATATATTTCTAAAGTTGTCCAACACATTTATCACAGCCTGTAAATTCTTTACTGATAAAAGTGACATTATGTGATGTGATGTTTTTCCGCGTCCTTTCCCCCTATCAATCTTAGTAGGATGCTGTAAAACGCCCTTTTAAAATAAATAAAACTAAAAAGTTCCCTTGCCTATTATCCTTTACTGCCGACGCGTCGATGGTCTTTAGAAATCACGTCCGTCGATTGGCCATCAGATAAACTATTTTTCTTCTGAGAAATAAATAGACAACCTTAAAAAAATTGAGCATCGTAATGTTTGCTGTTTCTTGCAAACAGTCAAAATAAAAAGGGTTTATAAATAAACTCTGCATGCACTATAATACATATACTGCAGCTGAAAACTCTACATATATAGGCCCCAAAACGACAATGATTCGTCCACCAAACATTGTTTAAGGGAACATAAATTATCAGCAACAGCAAACAATAATAAACACATTTTCAAGATACTACGAGCCTTATTACGTCATCAAATATTTGACGTATTATACTATAAGATAATAATATGAAACCCGAGCTATTCGAACGACTCCTTTTCAATTGTTATAATAATATTTATTTTGTAATTGTTGTGAGAACGGCGGAGCCGAAACCCCTATTCAGGTACGGTAAAAATGTCCCTCTACACAATATAATAAAAAAAAAAGGTGGGTGATTACAGCTAGAGCATTTCTGGGACCGGAAACCTTGGAACACTTTGTTCTACATTTGTATTTAACTATGGGTCATTAATTATTATTCACATTACTATAACACTATAGGTAGGTATAATTAATAGCTGTATAATAAATAATAATAATATATATATGTACATATTATTTATAATGTAAATTTAGTCTCGTCTGTATTTCGTGTATAATTATTTAGATGGGTACAGATCCGGGTGTAGTGTATATAGCATTTGGAGACAAGTTTACTCTACTTTAAATGTAAGCTTTAGGTAGCACATATATAATATATTATATTATATTACCAACAAAAAATTCAAATCTAAATCAAATTCGATACGAAATCATGACATACGCTTTTAAAGAGTAACCCAATTATTGTGTGCCACTAATAATCAATACATAAATAATAAGACATTTTCCAAAAATTAATTGGACAATTTTCTCAAAAAAAAATCAATCATCCATTTTAAAATAATTTTATGTTCATAAAAATATAAACTTTTACGGTTTGTATAGATTTCAAGTATTAATTACAATTATTAATGATATCATTAATTATACTTGAAAGATTAATACATGGAAGCCATAAATAATTAACTATCCAAAATACATTAGAAACAAAAGTTCGTAAAAGTTCGCGATTGTTTATGTTGCTCATATTATTTGATCATGAAAAATTATTAAATTTAAGTGCATTTTTAACTGTTTCGCCATGTACTGAGAATAAAACCGGAACTATCGATTATGGAAACTTCGTATAATCAAGGCAAACATACTATTGTATATTATTTACGATTATGTGAAAATATCAATCACATTAATAATGTAATCCGGCTCGCAATATATAATAAATATCTCTGTCAAAATATAATATATATCTTGATTAAAATATTTTAATAGCTTTTCCGGAGATATTAAAATAGAAATTTAAAGTTACAAAAATTGTTTTGTTAATTTATTGTTATAAGTGTACAATTTCTAACTATTACTTAGATGTATTAATCTATTATAACTCAACAAATATAGTTATTGAATTATTATTTTCTCGTTGAATTGTAGCTATTTATCAATAGATTAAAATTCTGTTATAAAATGTTCTTAAATAAACAAGATTCAAAAAATTATTGGTTATAGCGAGAAGGTCATCGTTGGTAGCAGTTATGTATTCGACTCGTAGTACAACATTAGACATCTACGATGCCCTATTTCGCAATACCCGTTAACATTTAGATGTACTGGTTTCGGATCCGATTCCAACTGAAAGCAGAAAACGTTTGTCAGCAAATTATAGGTCAGTCTGGTTTCATTTTCAAAATTAATTTTCACTCGTATACTATAGAGTCGTATCTATTTTTACTCTCGTTTTCATCGTTGTTTTTATTATTGTTTATTTATTTACTTTTTTTTTCTTCCAACAGCCATATCGTTTTCTATATATTGAACGTCGACGTCTATTTTGCGCGACACGTTCAGCGAATTATCATCTCGCATATTTTTAATAAAAATTCAACCCAAGGTTTTTATATTGTATACCGTATACGTTAGATTTAATTTATGTAATAATATCCAACAAGATATACCTAGATATATAATATGTATATATATATATATATATTATATATTATACATTATATAATGAGAAGTGAGAACTGCTGTTACGTGCTGCAATACACCTATACAGTTATACGGAAATAAAAATCGTCGTCCATCTGCCACATCGTATAATATTATATTGCCGTCTACGCGTCGCGGAAAAATGAACGTTTTTTTCACTCGACAAAGATATGAATATTATTCAAAATATCATAATATTATAACAGATAATAAAATACATTAGATCGTCAAAAAATCGAATCTACAAAACAAACTGCAAATTATAAAAATGTACACACATCTGTAACATTTTATACTTATGATTCCTGACAATTGTAAACTAGCCAATATTTACACTTCTCGATCGTAAGAATTAAATTTACTATGAAAAATAACTCATCGTGACCCAATGTGGCCTATGTCGCCGAGGGGTTTTTTATTGATTAAAAACAAATAGATGTAAATATATAATATACATTAGCAACTAAGCAACGAATGGCCATTAGATCGTGGTTATTAAATTCGCGTCTGACTATACGTTCCGTTGAGAGTATATACGCAATAAAACACTACACACACGAGGAAAAAAAACGGCGAATAAAAGCTCGCGATATAGATACTAAACTTGGACTTATATATATATAGCTGAAAACGGATCGTTTTTCATCACGCGATACCTCCTCAATCGAAGCGGTATGTCGAGAAGATTTTTCGATAGGAGCTCACAAAAGGGCGGTCGGAAAACCTACGTACATATATATATATATATATACAGATCACTCGCGGTCACTCCGAAGACCACAACACCCGACCATTATAGAGCCGTACTGATTATATTATATCACCGAGAGTGGGTCTGCGCCACGAGAGTGGGTCACAGTTATTCCCGTTTTCGTACAAATCTTTGAGGAGCCCGTGAAGTCAGGAAAACGCGGAGATAGCAACCCTCTCAGCGGCATCAAACTTAAAAACTTTTACTATTACGGGGGTTGGTGAGATTTGAGTGACTAATTTTGAATTCAGCACTACAAATAATTACCCTAATTGGGTAATAGTTTTATAAATCCGTAGTTTTAGAAGTACAAAATTAAACTAGGAATTCGTGGTACGAAATTCGAATAGCCCAATAATAAACACTAGCTATATATAGTGTACAGTAAATCAAATCTTCTCCGATCAGAATCGTTGTTTGAGTGCCCGACAATTATAATAGTCTTGAAAATGAATATTAAGTATAGTTACCTCCTATTATACGCGAAATATGTTAAACATTTGTACGCACCCAAAGTTAAAAGTAAACGGCAATAATAATATTATAATATGCAAAATAAATCAAACTGAAAATTATTTTAACGTTATTAATTTATCTAACCAAAATAAGTCCAAAATTAGGCCATATTAACATTAATAGCCAAATGGCTAATCGATAAATGAATCTTTTTAAAATTGTTTCTTACCTATAACAGAAATATAACTAATAGCAACAGTGGCGTATATAGGGGGGAGGCCCCCTAGACCAGGGCCCATACTGAAATTGCAGGTTCAATTAAAGTATTTCATGTTTATCTATATTCTACACTGCTTACAGTTTTTCACCATGATTAATTTAGCCGGTTGATTAAAATCGTTTTTGAGAAATCCACAAGGAAATGATTGTCAGGACTTGCTTTGATGACTTTGATGTTAAATTCACAGTTACATAACATAAAAAATTATATTCATATATGAAATTGTCAATATTTTTTAAAAAAGAATTAAAAAATTAATTTTACATAATTATAAAATGAAATTGCTCAATTTTTATTTATATTGTATATGTCGTAATTATAACCACACAGCTCCCTAAAATATGTATATATTGACAAAATTGGCCCATAGTGAAAATATTTTGTATATACAATATACGCCACTGGCAACGCGTGGTGTTCAAAAGCGGTGTTGAATATTTTGTAGTGACTCGTCGTCGATTATTTGTAGCTTATTTAATACAACCTAATATTTTATGTTTGATCGAGAGGGTTGCGCTGGACGAAGAAGGATGTCCGGGGCGCTGCAGTGGAGCATTTGCGAATAGACCTTTTTATAATGAGCGTATAATATTATTTCACGACCACTGAAATCCAAAGTCCATCGGAGGTCCGATGGGAGGTGGCGATACTATCCGATTCCCAGAATAAACAAAAAGGGAACTTTGTACGTGATGGTGATAAAGCGAGAATGGACATAACTATACTTACGAATGTATAACATGTGTGTGTGGTACACAAGGTGATTCACAAAGCAGCTCCTCCCCATTGTTTCCTTTAATAATAAATGTATTTAAATTCTGATTTATGGATTTTTTAAGTATATATACTTAAGAACCGTATTTTAAATTATTTAGATTTTTATACCATTTTAGGGTTATGCAAACTTATTATTTTGAGAACCAACCTTTTTTATTGTAATTTTTTCATGAAAATGTTGATAAATTTAAATCAAAATTCACAGAGCATTGAGTAAGTTTCTGATTTATTACAATTTGTACACCGAGTACTAGTCCTCAATGATGGTTTTACAAAAATATAAAATATAGTGAAAATGTTTAATATAAATTATTACACTTTGAATTATAAAATATCGATAGATCTATAATAATTACTATTAGGTGTTCAAAAAAAGTCATCTGCTTATCAATTTACAGGAAAAATTCGGTCGTCGTTTGACACTCCTTGCAGTTAGCGTATGATAAAAAAATTGAAGTCTTTCAAAAATGGTTCATACTTGAAAATTTCAAGAATCAGAATTTGAATGAGTTCATTATTAGAGGAAAAAGTGGGTGTGACCCACTGCTTGGTGAATCGCACCGCGTGTGTGTATCTATACCTAACATATATATACACACGGACACGGGGAAGAAGTGAACGGTTGCGTCGCAACGTCGCATCCACGTGCCGCGGCAGTTTGTCGCGGTCGTAGAGAGTGGCGGGGGTGTACTGAGGGTTGTGGGGTTCGGGAGGGTGGGTGATCGTCTATATACGTGCTTGCTAGCGGAAAGCGCGCAAGGCCTCGGCCGTATTGCCCCCCCTCCCCACACTAGCCGGGTCAAAACCATTGATGTACATATACGTGTATTATACAGAGCGGTGGTCGTCGGCACACCAAGTCTTGTAGAGTTTTGCCGCGTGTACACGCAGCCGACGCGGGAAAACTAGAAGGTCCGCCCTGTATGCATTCCGCGCACGCACACGCCTTTATTATAATATATTTTTATGCTGGCGACGACTATACGCCCGCCGCCGCCCGAATGGCACCGGTTCAACAGGACAACAACCCTTTATTATGTGTGTAATGTTCTATGTCTATACCTCGGTCTATACGGTGTAGATACACACGCACGGTGCAGTGGACACCACTCGGGAGCAGTATACGACGACGTCGCGTAATCCGGCCGAACACCGTCGTCGCGGGTACCCATATAATATATCCGGTACGACAGGACATCTATTTCCCCACGGAAACGTTAACCTCCGATTTTATAAAAACGTAATTTTCATTAAAATGTCGCGGAGGCACGGGATGATGGACACGACAGCAGAGTACACTGCATGACTTACTACGGACCTATGATGTAATAATAATATTATACAACGCATATCATCATAATAAAATAATAATACTAAATAACTATTATACTTTATTTTGATAAAGTAAAAAATAAATGTCTATTACACCATAATTTATTGTACAACTGTACGAATAAAAACCATTTACCACATTAATATTCAATATAATATACAACTTTCATAGTAATAATATTATATTATAAAAAATAAGGCTATGAAAATATATAAGCATTTTATACCAAACAATATTCAAAATCCCCATTTCCCGCTTATTACTTCTAAACAAATACAGATTTTAAAATAAAATTGTTGACATCTCGAAAATTAAAATATTCAAAATATTGAATAGATATTGAATTATTTCCACTCACAGACTGTATATCATATCGTATCAAAATAAATATTATCGTCTCTAATTGAACAGCTTAATATGTATTTATAACGAAAAATTTATTGTATTTGCTGAGTAAACGAACAGTTTATCTGTCACATCTTATCACTGTTTATAGTTTCTGTATTTTAAATTATAATGTATTTTTCTCGCGTACAAACAACATGTTGTGTAACTTATTTTTCTGATAAAATAATATACATAAACGATATAAATGTATTGTTTCAAATTAATATTTACGAAGGACTAACAATTTTTTTTGATTTATGGTAGTTTCATATTACTCAATCACCCAAAGTCTCGGGATCACCGATTGTTTACCAAAAACAATTTTTATAGACATAATATTACACTATCACAGCACCACTCTTTGATTTAATTTATAAAAGCCGTTTTCAAAACGAAGCGATCTTTTTGATTTATTATTCTATCTTTTGTGCACTTTGTTCTCCGTGGCCATTATTACGTTATGCATAACACTTACTGGTTATAATAAACGTACAAACTTTGTTGCTCTTTGCAATTTGCATCATAGTCTATACTCTATATACAGTCTACACACTCTGCAGTCACTATACATACATTTTCCCCTATTCTACTCACTTCACTCGGTCGAGAAGACAGTAAAATTGATGGATAAGCCAACGCCCATTTTGTGCACGTTGTGTATAACAGTTAAGCCCTAAAAGTTGGACTATGTAAAAAAAAAACAAGACAGTACGTCATGTATATTATATATGCAAAATTGTTTCCGAAAGCGAAAGGACGTGAACGTATTTTGTTTTTAGAAAAATGTCCCTTAAATGTTTTAAGTAAACGTGAAATGGATTCCACCGGGCTTAAGTATGAATAATTTAAAAGAAACGTATAATATTTAATATACAAATTTATCTTTTTGCACACAAAAGTTTGTTAAGTTGATAAAATATAAGACAGCGGGCTGCAATGGCTGGGTGTTCACCCTTGCCTTCACTCACATAAATATTAAATGTATAATATATTATTTACGTTTTAGATCACTAATATTGGCAGTATATTGCTATCAGATATAACGGATAAAACTTTTTTAATTATCTGTATTATTTTAACGTACGAATAATACCCTACTTTATTTTAAAAGTCGTGCCATTCTATTATTTTAAAATGCTACTGGTTAGTATGTATAATAATGTGTAAAGTATACACTTCATATACAATGTAATATATTGTACGCAATTTAAATTTGTATAAAACGTTTAGTTTATATATATACCCAGACGATATTATTATGTTGAGACTATTTCAAACATTTAAATAGTGTGTAGTGTAATTTAAGGATATCCACCTAACAAACCCTGAAACCCATAAATTTTACATGGGTAATCCAATTTATGGATTCTGAAACAATGTAGGTATACCAAAGCATTGGTACGCTTTGAATACGTGGACGGAATATATTGTATTCTAGATTCAACTTGATCATATATTTAAATTGTATTTTATTTCCGTAAACTTTGAATGATACAATTATTCTAATAGACGTGTAGTGGTATATAAAAAATGAGTTACCTATTTTGAATAATTATTGTATTGATGTAACCACAATACGATAATTAAAAAAAAAAATGAGATTTCTTGAAAGAAAATAGGTAATAAAAACAACTTCATATATTAAAGTACCTAAATAGGTTTTTAATTAATACACATAATTACGTTAGAATATCATAGTTATAAATATATGTTTTTACAGTGTTTACCTAAGTTTTAAATAATATACATATTTTTACACCTTAAATTACAAAATATTTATACAAAACCATAAGATGAACATTTTTAACTTTTGAATAAAAGACCAAAATTGTTATCATAAAAAAAGACATCAGCGTTTTTGCGTATACTTAATATTGAGAATCGTATAATAATAATATACATATTATGAATATAATACATTTCCTTTAAATTGCGTTGGCATAACAACGCTTATTGAACGGGTTTGAAGATATTAAATGTTAAAAAAAGTTTTTAGGTAGATATCCTATGGGCCTTGCCATTTGCAGTAAAACTTTATAACTTTATTATAATTCAAATTTGTTTCATTACCATATTGTAACCTTTCCCGCTATGGTCAGTTGACTTAGAATATTATCATTGAGTATAGATTAGTATAACAATACTGTTTAGTTATAATTAAAATAACTATGGATGTACTTGCATACAAAGTAGTACATAAAAAAACTAAAACAATAAACTACGTTTATATAAACGTATATAATATATAAAGAAAACAAATTAAATTTTTTAATTTAAAATGTTTAAAATGAATGTATTTAATATGCAGGTATAGAGACTTTAATACGCACCAGTTCACGGCACGTTCCAATTAGTAATAGGTACTATATTATACTCCCCTTATATAAACTGAGAACATTTATAATATATTTCAATAAATGCCGATAGATTTCGTAAATATCAAGAATATACAGGAATTTTATTAGATAGCATTTAAAATTTTGTTTGACTTTTTTGTATAAAGTACCTACATAGGATATTTATTTTTTTTAAGTAGAGATCAGATTTCTATAGTATACTATGTATAGGTAGAATATCTTATATTCCAGCAGTGTGTGGGTCCACCCGCCGAGACTTATCGTGGTTACCAATACCATTGTTGACTTTATAAAAAATATATATTATAGAACGATATGTCTACAAGTATCATTGTTTTTTACAAATTAAATTTTTAAAACTACTGGGAAAATTGAAAAATAAACTCTTTTGAGATCAATCTATGTTCAATTTATAATTGATTGATAGGACTACATAAAATATTCTTAGCAATTTTACTACCCAAAATAAAAATAGTTTTTCTAAAAAACTATAGTAAAAACCACACATATCATGGTAAAACCGTTATCTCCCTCGTTGATCCGCTCTGCAAAATCTAAAAGCACACATCATAATAAACCCAATAGCTTACTCGTACCCATCAGAATCCAAAATATAGTGTCAAAAATAATGTGTATATTATGGATTTTGGGTGGGGCTATCGCTATAACTCCTATGACCTCATTCAATATAAATGTACAGTATCTGTACTGCATTTATCGTTACTGTTATGTGGAGAGAAATATAGTATTTTACACATGTTTTATATTTAAAATATTCATTTATTAAAACATATTTAACCGCACATAATTAATCAAAAATAAATAGTAAATATTTATATTATTAACAAACTGGTGAATTATATAAAACAATACTTTATTTAGATATACTATCTATGTAAAAAAAAAATTGCTTAAAACTAAGAATACAGCAAGACTTAAAAACAACAATGGTCAATACATTCTACACGTGACGTAGTTTAATTTTTTATTATTTATACTTAAATTTTTTATCATCGTTGTATTAATTAAGTAGGTACCTATAAATTGAATAAATATTATATTCACGCAACAAAATTGAATAATAAAGTAAAATGTAATGCTAAGTACTCATATAACAGACAATAAAATAAAAAATATTCTACAGCCACGATACTTGCACAAAATCTACTTTTAATAATCTTACACTTTTGTTCACGTCGTAATGCACGTCCCGTTTTTAAGTTAAGGTCAATATTTACATAAATATTGGAAAATATAAAACTTGAACCATCTTTATAAAATAATATTAAAATATATTATATTATGCTCTATACTTTACATTTCTAAAGTATTCAACTTCCATCTATATGTCAGTTACTATCGAGCTATATAGATACGATATAGATCACGCTCTGAAGATGTCCAATTATATTTAATATTGCAAATTGTTTGGTATAAATTAACACGATTTATTAATTTAATATAAAATTCATCAAGATAAATAATTATTAGTATTAATAATAATAACTCTAAGCTATAATATGTTGTGTTATATATACATTTTCTTTTTTTAAGTTCATCATTATACTTTTGTTTGTATGTTTATCAACAAATCTTTTGTTTGATATTTTCTATTGTCCTTGCACGGTATGCACACACAGATGAATATATTCACTCAATAAAAGAGAACTTTTACGAAGATTACACGCTTTAAAAAAATGAGAAGTATTATGTTTGCGGTATATATCATATGAAAAGAATACATAAAATAATCATGCTTTCAGACCAATGGTCTATTCTTATTTAAATATATATAGGTACATCATCTCAACATGTACACATATTATATAAATGCATGAGTTTTCCTTTATTTGGTTCATAATTAAAACATTAAAGGAATTTACTCCTCGAAACTAAATATATCTAGGTAAAAATAAATAATAAAAAACACATTTTAACAATACATATATTTTTTTTTTTAGTTCTGACGCAATGTGGTTTAATTTAAGTTCTAATTGAAGAACAAAACGTGTAAGGAATTGTGTTCTCTTCTTGTAGGTGGGTATACGGAAAATACTAAAAGAAAAAGAATTTACGCACGTGACTATCGCTTGATTAGAATCCGGGATAAGAACCTATATTAAGTTGTTTGGGTTTTATCCAATAGTATAGCTTTTACGTCGAGATGAAAGAGACACGAATGACTGGACATCTGGACATGATCCAAAGAAGTTTATTACTAACGTCAGTAAGTACAAGACAATTTAACAGGTTGAACTAGAAGAGAAATAAAATAATCTACTTTTTTGTGTAAACAATTTAATTTCCATTCACCCACATAATATTATTTAAATACTCGCGTACCTATCCTGATTTCCTAATCTGAATCATGCCTTATATAAAATCTGCACTGTATAATAATATAAAGGATTTGTTTCCCTAATTATAAAATAAAACAACTCTCGTTTAATGAAAAATGTTTGTTTTTAATAAATCAATACAATATTTAATACATATAAGTTGTAATAATTGAATAAGTTAACTTTAGGATTACTGGTTAATGATGAAAATTAACAAACTTAAAAGATATTTTCACTTTAATTAATACAATTATTCAATAAACGTAGGTATGTATTTTTACGCGATAGGATTTAATTTTTGTATGAACACAGTATGTAACCCTTGGAATTTGGAAGCAACAGGTCACTAATATCAACTACATAAGATATAATTATACATACCAATTTAATATTCAGCTTAATACATTTAACTAAGTATCTATCTATTCTATATTATATACACATCGGTACAACTAGAGACATTTTTTAACCCTTCTATAGCAATTATAGGAGTATATATTTTTAATTTAAAATAATTTAATATATTTTTATAATTTTTATGGAAAAGTCCTCACTCTAAGCTTTAATATTAAATATTATAACATTTTGAGATCTACTAGTATGCCTAACTAAATCAAAATCAGCTCTAAAATGTTTATATTAAATTATATTATGAACGATATAATAAAACACAATCCACATAATAGAATAATTTTTAATTGGTTATAATAAGAATATAAGAGGTGTATGATAATTACATTAACGTGTAAGTCATTTATTTATTTGACGATTAAATGTCCGGTCAGGCATTGATTTAATACAAAACTGCAGCGAGGTCCGAGACTAAGTAGGGTTAAGGGGACGTAAAATGCTGTCGAGTGTTCGATTGTGTCCGTAAAAGGTGAGATGGATCGGAACGGAAAATAAAGAATGGATAGTCTTGGAGTGAGAAGGAACACCGAAAAATACAGAGACTAATAAATCAGAGGCATCGAGGGTACCATTAAGAACGGAGGAAATTCGCAGTAACACGACGGGAAGCTAGTAAAGGAATATCAAGAATTGAGCAGATTGGGGAGTACAGATGTGTATAGTCACATGGAGGATGTTCGTTTTGTAATAGAAGTTTATACTAGAACTAGATAGTTACTTGTATTAATACATTATTTCATTATATTTGTCTACATTACCTATATGCATAAGTTTACATAATTGTGAAATATAAAATAATGTTTTTAAATATTCTTTGAATTATTAAGATTCTAAATAATAATAAACTGACGAGAACGATAACAAATTAATTAATGCTCATCAATTTTCAACACGTATTGAAGTTTGTTTTATTTTTTTACCTACATTTTATAATTTTTTAATAGTTACAATAGATATTTTTTGTTTCTTACTCTAGTGCGATTACTATAAAAATCTGATTTCTCTTAAGCTTCCGGTAGATGATTGATTAGTTTTAATGTACAGGTGTGTCAAACTCTTGTAGCAGGTAGGTACCTATACATTTAATTGGAAATTACATGGTGGATAACATTACACTATTGAGTTATAAATTCTAATATAAAAACTAAATTAAAAATATTCATCCCTTCCAATTTCGTAAATGTGTGTTTATATGTGTAAGACTCTTCCATTTGAAAACTTTAATAAGCTTTAGAAATAATACAATTTTTCCTAGCCACAATAATAATGGAACAAATCAATGCATTTTTCACATTAGTAGGGTACTGATAAAAAGACACATAGACATAGTATAATAAAACCACACAAATAATTAATTTATAATAATCCGATATTAATAAATCGCAACTCACACAATCACAATAGTCTCAAATTGAAACAAAAAAATGTTAGAAATTAATTAAATACGAAAATATTATGTAGGTACTGAACAGAATTACACAAGGCCTCCTATTATATTAAATTGTTTCATTGGTCATGTTTATACATAAATATTATATAAAATAAAATATTAAAGAATACATATATTATTAGATTTAAATGTATTATTATTTGAAGTTGACAAATTTTACTTTTTTTTAAATGTTTTTAATTATTATTATAAACTTTTACTATGAAAAAATACGAACATTTTATGGAAGGAGAGATCAAATACGTTATAAAACAATTTTTTAATTTAAAATGAGAATTTTTATTTTTTCAATAGCTTCTCTAAATTACTAAATGTATGCAAAAACTACAGCAGGTAGTCATCGAAACATTTTGAAGAAATTCTAACATGCGAGGTTTTAAGTTTTCCGTTTCAATACTATTTTCGAAAGACGATAATTTAAAACCAATTTTAAATTTGTCAAAATTTAATATAACACACAATATATAACGAGGAGAACAAAGCGAGTATATATTGCCCAAAACTTGGATTTTGTATCTTGTCTGAATTGTTATTACTTAAACTACAAATATTAGTACGATAAGTTATAATATTACCTATTGGCTATTAGTAATTCCTTAATAAAAATATATGATCGATTTCAGAATTATTAGCGCATTAGAATATTTGTATGTATAAATATATAATATTAATGTAAAAATCATTCTACAGACCCTTCTATTTGTTGAAGTACCTATAACTATATTTTAGATCTTGATTATAAATAATACTGTTTTAATTTATAAATATTGTATCAGGTGGGTGTTTTATGTTTTTGTCACCGTAATGCATTTTGTTTTCATTAAATTTGTATACTCTAAAGTCTAAGGCTTAAGCAAGAAGTATATATTCTAAAGTAGAATAGGTAGTAGCCTACAGAATATATATATCAACACCTACATATAACCTCTTGTAAAACTCAAAATAAATTATTCAACAGTTAATAGTATGCACTTTTTAAAGCAACCATAGATAACGTTGGGTTCTGATGCAAAATTAAAATGTTAAATATACTCGACGTGTTAAATTGATGATAAAAAAATAAAAGTGTTCAACTGTTGTTCTACCAGTTGAACTAGTTACATTGTTTTATAAGCCGATAAAAGTTGATATCATAAGCCAATAACCTAGTTGCAGTGAATCAGTACGTTTAACAGCATCGTAAACAATATGAAATGTTATAACAGAGACACGGAGTAGATAATAATAACATGAATTGTACGTATATTATTAATAATTATGTGAATATATCAATATATTTTGAATTGTCAACGTAAATTATAAAAAAAAAACGTATTTAACATAATATTGAATTATTCATGAGTTCGACATTTATATCAGTTTTTACATTTTCATTATTAGATTTTAGATAAAAGATATGATATCTATTACATATCTTACTAAATGTTTAAGTGACACAGATTAAAATTAAACATACATTATTAATGCAATTTATTAATATTTAATTGGACTCAATTTAATATTACCTATACTCCTTAAATTTACTCAACATTTTATTTTGTTAGGCACTATTTTACTAATTTAAATTTTTACTTTATATGTGATTATGCGAATTAACACAGAATATTGGATAAAAAGCGATTGTATATTATATATATATAAAATATTATTTTGTATATTATAATATTTTATCTACAAATTATGATTCTACATAATCTTGCACCACAAAATAATAAAATGCATAAAAATAACTTCATCAAATGGTACTGTGGTAAAAATATAAGTTACCACTTGACCTCGAAGCTAACGGGTCAATGGGACGCTGTATTTTTTTGTGCAACTATATTATGTATAGGTAGATACTTTAATTATTTAGATGAGTAAATTATTATATTGTAATAACGAATTAAATTTCTAGTGTTAAATGCTCTTTCTTGTGTTTGTAAATATTTTTTTATATATATAAAAGTTATCAATTGCATTTATGTTTAAAACGCCTATTCAAACTATTTTTGGTGTAATGAAAAAGTGTAAGAAACCAACTTCCAATAAATAAAATTAACATAAAAATAAATGTAATAGAACAGACATTTTATAGTCAAATTTTCAATATTAAATAAAAACAGTAAATTATAATATAATATAATAAGTATTATGACTTAAAAAAAGCTACATTTAAGAACTCCATTAAGATTTATATAAATTAAATATGAATCTGGACTTTTTTTTTTTAAATACTTTTTCTTAATTTGTATTAAATTAAGTATTTTTACTTAATTCAAATTAGATAATAATATTTAATCTCAGTTTTATTTATGACCTAATTGTAATTAACGTGTACTTAATTCATTTTTTATGTAATTTGGCTACCCGATCAGATAAATTACAGTTGTCTATGCACAACATTTCCTACATTTGATTGTATGTAGGTAGGTATAGGTAGGTACACGAAAGATTAACAGTTATAATAAATGATGGGTCTATCGTTAATAGAATTAATGATCATAATTAATAAATAACAATTAACTGATACTAATTAATTTTGCTATGTAAATTCTAGAAGCATATTGTATTTATTTTAAAATAAGAATTTTAACTAATCTCTACTTCAACAATGATTTAACAAAGATTACAAAGTTACAAAAGTACAAATACGATTTAAATTCAATATTCCATTATGTATTTTATTACATTCAACCTTTAGTCATCACACGTAGTTAGCAAAAAAACATGTACAAATTTATATGTTATCACTAGATACAGATAGCACAATATAGCTATAAACATTTTATTGTAAAAAAAAAAAATAAAAAAATAAATACATACACCCTAGTGCAAAATCACGAAAGTTAGGTAAATACTATATTATACACCGGCCTGATTATTAATTTAATAATGAAATCATACAAATTAGTAATTAGACACCTGTACAATATAACAATATAGAAAATAGCTATGGTTCCTATTACAAGGGTAAATTCTACCTACTATTTCTTACTCGATATTATTTGCCTACATTATTATTGAAAACGTAATATAATAACGTAATCAATGTATGAGGGATTTTTTTACTATAACATGCCAGTGTTCGATAAACGCGTTTATATCGTATAGGAATACGATACATAATATTAATAATAATATGTTAGTTCACTACCTAAATATGTAATATAATAAATTATATTATAATATATTTATTAGGTATAGTATTTTTTAACATTAATAAATGAATCATAAACCGTTCAATAAACAACACGGTAAGTAAAAACTTGTCCTATACATTGTAACGATATATTGTGTGAAACAAAATAAGACAATATGTTATTCATTGAGGCGAAAACGCATTGTGCGATCGTCGCGCGCCGCACGTATACCGGAATTGAGTTATGTTGTCGCCCGAGACACACGGTTGGGTTGCGCCCACTCAAAAACGTCTCACGACAGCGCGGAAAACGGAAAAAAAAAACAGAAATGTTGCGGTTATCTTTAATCGCCCGTCGGCAGCAGCTAACCGCCGGCGGCGTTTTCACGAAGTACGGGAGCGACAGGAGCGGAAACCGGCGGAGGATAAAAATGCGACGAAAGGACGACGACAGGGGACGAAATGTCTGGTGCGGTGGAGGTTGAGGTGTAGTGTAGCACTCTGGCGGGCAGTGGGGTAGTAAAAAGGGCGAGAAAAAATACTAGAAAAATCCGTTGTTGACCGGAACAGACGGCGGCGACGACGTAATGAACCACACGCGTTTGTTGCTCCGGTCTGCGCGCACGCATACTTGACCGGGCCCCGCGCACACTCCCTTCAACCCTACGTCATGAATATAATGATTATTATTAATACTAGAAGTAGAAACTAGTAGTAGTGATGCTGAGAAAAAATACTTTATCATCTTTGAAAGCCTCTTAATATTTTAGCTATACAATATACCCCACAATATACTCCTCTCATCGAGAGAGCTGGTTAAACAAAAATGTTTAGGTGTAATTCAGAGACTCCATGCCTGCATGTATACACCACGTTTAAGTAGATGAGGGGGTGAAGAAAATTAAGTGAGTGCGAATAAAAAACGGTTGCGAAGTTGTGCCCACTATTGTATCTCTGCACTTGGACCACTATATGTATATAGTATAGCTACCTATACTGCAATACGCATAGCCACAAGCAGATCGATAAGTAATACATTATTTGGAAATGGTTTTAAAACTAAAATGCTTATTAAGTAAATTTTTTAGGGTTTTCCATAACATTTTATCAAATAAGTATTTATTCATAAAAAAAGTTAGTATCCGAACTCTAAAAGTCTAAATAAGTAACAAAAATTTAGTTTTAAGTAATATTAAGCATTATAATATATATATATTATATATATACTATATAAGTATAAAAACTAGGCTATGAAGGGCCTCGAGGACGTAATTTTCTTTCGTTTTTATGGGCGACGTTTCAGCTCCAAAACCATCGGTCGTTCGTATATTTTATATAATATAGTACATGTAATAAATGAATTTATTTTTTACCACGTCACACACGCGTGAGAAACGGAAACCGCGGTAAACATTGTGTTGACTTATAAACTTATAAAAGTGATGAATGTGTCAAATCGTACGTAGTAAGAACGAGACTATTAAGTACCTACACAATATATATAGGTGCATTACAGCAGTCATTACTCATTACACATTCACACGTACCTACCTAAATTTATTAGTATGATAATATATACGTAAACTGTGATCGTGACACGCTCGTTATTGGAACAATCTAACCGAAATAATTCCAAATGGAGAGGTTCCATTTTCCTCCAAAATCGAGAAACTGTTTTCCTCCACCATCCATTTTCCTCCGCAAAAAAAAAGGTTGGTTTCCATTTTAATCCACATTATTTCGACTAAAATCATGTCTATTTTCCTCCAATATTTTAGCCAGCGTATTGTAGTATTACGTTCCGTATTATAAAGATAAGGCTATAGGATCACATTTTGAGCTTATCGGTTGATGATAACATTCTGGTATCGGCTATCTATATCAGCTATCGATTAAGCCTAAAAAAGAATTCATATTATTTATTGGAGGGAAATGGACAGTATCTCGTTTTTGGAGCTACGGCCTCCAAATGCATACCTGACACCTACAATCATTGTAACGCTGGGCACATTCAGCGTTACAACTGTATACCTACAGAACATAATAAACTCGGGTCCATAACACGATATAAGATACACGAGGGACACGCGTAAAACGACATAACATTATATTATATTACACGAAGTAACCCGCCATAAGTCGTAATATTATAATATTATTACTGTATTATACGATGTACACAATACACAGTCATTGCATCACTAGCGCGTCGTCGACGACGTACGTCGCGGTGCAATTAACCGATGCGTATTAACCTTTCGGCCACCGACGCGCGCTCCAATTGATGTCCGATCTCGACCTCGACGACCTCGACCCCGTCAACTGTCGCAGCACTATACACTAAACTACTTCAACGACATGTCTATATTATAATATCATGTATATCTATATAACATAATATTACATATACGCACGTGCAGACGACAGTGTCGTTTTACGACGAAAAAAAGCGTAGTCTCTTACTAAATATGTCTAATTGACTTGTGCTAAAATATAGGAGTAGGTGGTCTAAAATGTACTATTAATATCGTCAGTATTGTAACCATCTGCAATGCCAACTTAAAAAATAACTCATTAATTAGACAAAAGAACTCAATAAAAATTATATTAAACAAGCCGAAAACCTTCCCTTCATGTGATTTATTAAAATGTTAAGAGTATACTTGATACAGACAATCTATACAAAAAACAAGCAATATGTTTACAAAAATCAAATGTATAACTTCAAAAAAAAAAATCTTGAAATACCATTCCTTAATAACAAAAAAGCATCAATATCATTCATATAAATTGGATTAAGGTCTCTAAATGTGATTCCAAAGGAATTACTATTGCTTGTCATAATTATTCATATTTTAAATTAAAATTAAAAATTTGGTTTTACAATAATCTTTAAATACCATAAGTTATAACATTTTTTTTTTTAATTTTAAAATTGTTCATATATTTTACCATTTATAAATGTCTTATTATATTCAATTATTTTAAACCGAACTTTGGTCTTTTCTTATAATTTATTTATATACATTATTATCACTAACTAATGAATACTCTTACACTTACTCTACGACACGAGGTTCTTCCTCAGTGTAGAGTAACTTTCGAGTAATATTTCTAATGTTTTGTTATACCATATATTATTATTTCTTGTTACTAGAATAAAAAAAATATTATTATTATTATTATTATTATTATTATCTACATCATTATTAGTATTTATTACTATTACTATTATTATTTTAACTATTGTTAATTACTATTATAATATTGTTGTTATTATTATTATTATAGTTATTAATTACTATTTTTATTATTATTATTATTATTGTTACTGGTGTAACGCGGCGTGGCCGATAGTATTCAGTTTTAACCCCGGTTTTTACACGCGCGCGCGTCGAGGGAAATTGACAAATATGAAATGTATAGTTCCGTTGAGAATATTATTACGACAAGATATTATTTTTCATAAAAATTTAATTAAATATCAATTTTTTTTGTTTTTTATTTCAAATTAAAAACGAACAGATTGTACCCTTCGGGATACAGCCTATCGCATGAAAATACATTTATTTAGGCAATACATAATAATTTTGCTTTTTTGATGTCGTTTTCTCTTTGTGCTCCCAATAGTAATACATTATACAAGTAATAAAATATCCATAGTCAAATTATTATACTATATATTTAACGACTTGAAAAAATGGCACATTTTTTGCAAATTGAGAAAAATATTAACTTGTCTTAATAAATAAATTATTAATCACATAACACCTATACTATTACGCGCAATTAAAGCGAGTTGTGTGATTAAAAAGAAAAAAAATTACTTATAGGTATTGCAACTACATTTTTTCGATTAACAATAATCAAATTAACATAAATAATTATTTAAAAAAAATACTGATAATTTCCTACTAATTCACTAATTTCGATAACTCCCCTCAAAGTTGGTAACTATACACCAACTACCTAAATAAAAATATGTTTTGCTCCAAAACGTGCTAACAGATACAAAAAAAAAATGCACATGTAAAACCAGTCCTCGTTCCACTCAGAACATATAATATAATACGATATACCTATATTTTTAATTTGTAGATGATTTAAAGATGATTGAAAGTTAAGAGTGGATATCAAATTTGGTCAATCATTCAAATTATTAATTTTATTACAAATATTGGCGTATGTATTATTTACCGTTTTCTTTAACAAATATACTACTAATAATAATGCAACTTTCCTAATTAAAATTAGTTAAAAAGATCCATAAATATGCTTTAGATTATTATATGATATATTAGGTAGTGTCTACAATATAGTAAAGGTTAAACCGAACTCTTGTAAATTCCGAGGATAATTCAAACAAGAAAGTCATACATCACCGACATTTTTAAATGAGGAAAAAATATGAAAAATAAATAGTCATAAAATCAATTTTTGTGCAAATATATAAAATTTAGCGGAATATTTTTAGTTTTAAACAACATAAGTGGTTCCAAATGCATTAAATATAATCAAAGTAAAACAAGTATAATGTATACATCATTGTTTTATTAGTTACAGTCTACATACTTGTGTACTCGTGGACAGACATAATTTATAAGGTTTATCTTAGACCACAAACTTAATAAATAATAGCTCAAAAAAATAATCATACAATATTATATATAAAAACATTGTACATTTGTATATTTTAAATGTACTTAGTTTTTGGAGAAGACGATTGTCGAAGTGAATAATTATTTTTTGATACTTAATATTAATGGTAAGTACTTTTTCTATTCTTGCAGTAAAAAAATAATCTTCAAGTTCGAAAACTTTTCAAATCCCCCAAAGTATTATACTAGAACGCATAAACATAGCTTGTATTATAAAATTACACAAAACTTTCGTCATTCGTTTATGCCTAAAACAAATTGGTTATTATGTTTACTACAGTCAGCTAAAATTATTATAGGTAACTACTGTAATAAATAATGATATCTATGTACTTAAAAATAATGTGTTTAATAGTTTAATACTAAGTTAATAAAATATACCTGTATTTAAAAATTTTCTATAGAATATCAAATTGCAACTTTTAATAATATAAGTTTATATAACTTTTAATACCTACGTATAATTAATTTCCAATAAAAATAATAAAAATAATAAATTATCTGCCTATAGTCATAAACAATGGATTTATATTTTTAACCTTTATATAATGAACCTACAGTTAGTTTTAAGTGTGTTAAAATGCCTATTTAAAAATAAGTATTTTTTTAATATAATTTGAAGTAATGTATTTAAAGTAAGTATTTTAAAAATACAAATTGTATGCGAAAAATATTAATATTAAACCACAAAATTAAAAGTTAAAAATTACTTTATATAACAAGTGCAATGACTAATTTCAATTAGAGTTTAAGATACGATCTCAATCCAATGTCATTTTTTATTACATCAAAGTATTATACAGAATATTACATTGAATCAATGTATGTATTTATTTTATTTAAAAACTTATCCATTCATAAATCCTGTTAATTATAATCATATTTGAACTATTGTAGTGCGTGCCAATGAATACACTTATACATCTGGTCATTAAAAAATAAATAAATTTTTATACTGTCTTTTTATTTATATTTTATGGTAAAATTGTAATAAATTTATATTTTGACATGATGAAATAAAAACTCGAAGTTTTAGATTTTTTACACTAGCTATTAAAATAGAAATTCAGAATAAAATAGAAATTACTCAATTATTTAAATGGGTAAGAGACTGTTAAGTACTGTAACCTGCAAAATAATTCTAAAAAAGGTGGGCAAGTGGGTGTCGCTCTGCTGTACAGTAGGTTACAAGTGGGTCACTGTATAATGGATAGTATTAAATTTGAATTCAATGATATAATAT
>WHPZ01583003.1:1415-22028 GCA_016617965.1 Macrosiphum rosae | reverse complement strand
ACGGATACTGCTGACGTTGGTTCAATGTAATATACATATTCTACTTATTACATATTTTTTCATGGTGACTTATTTTATACATATTGTGTATATGAATTAATTTTCTGTTCGAGTTCCGATTTAATAGAATTTATAAAATATGATACTTAGACTATACACAAACATATTATATTATCATACTATTCAATTTTTCAACAATTGCAATGTACCCATTTATTCATAATCATTATTTATCTACACTCGTATGAAAATATACGCGTGAAAAATTATCTACGTATTGTTTTGATAAAATAAAATAATTATCACCCTGCGCACAAAATAATTCAGTAGAGTTCATTTCCATTGAATCTGAACTCGACTCCAAAACGACCGGGTTAAATAACAATTTGCCTGTCCATGGGTTTCCACCAGCAGTGAGCCCGTATATAATAATTAAATTACCGAGAGTATAATATATAGAACCTATTGTGTGCATTGTTATCACGGTAGAATGACTTGTATGATTTATGCGTAAACTGCAGTACAGCAGTTTGGCAAAACCTAACTAACAAACAAACAAACAAACGGATAAAAAACACCATCTGATAACTGCGGCAGAAAAACTTACTTGTTATCAACGAGAATGATAAACTCATGTTATGATACCTCCAGTTTTTTTTTGTACGTGTTAAGACACGTAAACAAATTTTATTATGACGCGTTTTAATTCAAAATATTGGAAAAAGTTTCTTATTTAATTATTTATCTCGTCCGTTTACGTAAAACAAAATAGCGTTCCTACCAGAAATCCATCTGATTGATATAATAATACAATTCATGTTGAGTGTTTGAAAGTTTGAAGTTGATACGTAATTGACAATCAACCTATTTTAAGACAATTTTAAGTGAAATTATCAGTTCTGCAGGTATTTAAATAAGTAATTCGATTTGATATTATTAAAAATAATTATTAAAACGTTTCCTTTTAAAATGGTCGGATTACACAAGCGGCACATTTGATAGAAGAGAGGATAACGAGTGTCTCTGCCATGATTTTTTTTTTTATTAATACACTAATTATGTGGCTAGGTTAGATAATACCATGTGAAAACTATGAAGAAATGTGTGAAATCTGATGAAATTTGTATTTATCGAAATTATATTTGAATGAACAGTTGTTCCTGAGTTATTAATCGTTATGAACTTAAGATAATAATGTATAGTCCTTAGTTTATTTGAGCAAAACATAAAATATAATAAGTACCTATGTTATAGTTAGTCTATTACCTATACTTATTCTTAGTCTAACAATTTTTATAAAATAAATCTTTATTTTCGAATTTTTAAATCATCTTATAAGCCTCAAAGTCTAATTCTACTAATATCATGGACTATCAACCTTCGTACTTAATGTTTAATAACCCAGGTGGTCATGTTGGCTAGTTAAAGTTAGGTTTAACTACTAAAATTTAGTAGTAGATATAATATAGATAATTCATCAACATTTTCAAAAAAAAAATATCTGCTTAGCAATTTAAAGTTGCAAGGGGTGGTCTCATTTAAAAATAAAAAAGAAAGAAGTTTGTATCATATATAGGTCACTATTTAAATGATAAAATTTGGGGAATGGGGTTAAACACTAAACATCATTCATTCTAGGTAATTGGTTAAGTGTATAATGTATATAATACGACTGTTGGTATAATAGATTTATCAAATTAGGTAGTATCACCGTATATATAATTTCTTATTGGTATTTAGTATAGGTACTATTATAAAATAAAACGGGAAATAAAATATATTAAAACTGTTACAAACAAAACTACATAATATTTCGTGCCTGAATCGATCAGGTTGGGGTTGTATATGTGACAATCAACCTATATATATATATATCGACTCCAATCTGCTGGTCAAGTTTTGGATACGCAAATGTGCGCAGTCATAAGTTAAATATTTATATTTAAAATACTCAATAACAATAATAATAGGATGCCATTAAACTGCTATCAACCATATTGTATATTGGTTGAGCGCATTTGGATAGTAATTTTTATATTAAATAAATGCACGTGCATATTTAACATATTTTGACTTTATTTTTTATATTTATTAAGCTTAATTCGATTATTTGAATAACTGAACAGGATGCTACCGAGTCAATAAAATAGTATTGAAATTATATAAGTAGGTACCTATTGTGTTCATAAAAATCAAAATGTGCACGTGCCAAAAATTGCAGCAACGGGTGCGTTTTACAAATTCCATTATCTATAGTATATATTATAATAGGTACTATATTATTATGTGTCCAATACCATCCTTTTACAGTTTTACCTACATAGCTACATTTATGTTATCCTAAAATCGATGAAATCAGTACGATTATGCTGTTATTACGCTATTATTTTTTCTGTAGAACAATACGCAATATACTAGGTAAGCGTAATCCATTACAGAGTGGTCTCGATAATAACAAACTAATTTCGAATAATTTCCGTGACCTGTCATCAGCACGATGTGAGTGATCATGTCAAAGTACAAGTCAACTACGGTCAACGTGTCATTATTTAGACATCCTGCAGCAACCCTCTCGTACAAAATATTATTATAATGCATCGTTTAACACGTAGGACTCGGGAAGAAATGTATGTTTTTTTTCATATAATAATAATTTGTGGCGCAGACTGATTTAATGTCCCTCAAGCAACGCACAATCCTCATTAGTATAATATACCATGTTTTATATTAAGTTATAATTGTTATAATTTTTTAATAATTTTTTTACAAAATATGCAAGTTAAAAGTTAAGTTTTCACGTATAATATATTGTGATATACCAGCTATTATTTAGTTTTAACAATAACGAATCGCTATAAATATATTTACTTGATCGTTGGAGTTTTCAGTTATACCTGACATTAGACCAAAAAAATATGATCTAATAAAAGTGTGATGTTAAATATTATATCATGAAAGTGCGTAAATGCATTACTCCATTAATACGCAGATAGTTACACAGATATTTTAATATTATATTTCACTTGCCATCGGGTTGCATTGTTCGATTGTGATCGGAATTCATATTATTTAAATATTATATATTTTAAACTTTACTGTCGTATGTCGTATATCTTTATATTTTTTTCCATGAAATGATAATAGTTAAAGTTTTATCTCATTTCCAAATTGTAAGCAATTCGGTTTTAAGTTGGACTTGACATTCAGATAAGGATATTTATCATTTAACAAAACAACACTCCCCACCATACAAACTGAATTATCATTTATAGACATAGTTGTATAAAATGTCAAAATCACGGACAATTTACTTCCTGGTCACGTCTTATGTGTTTGTTGAAAACTTTAAAGCAACACTTTTGTGACACTTCAATGTACAGTCGAGTAGAGTGTTTTATATTTTGCTACATTGTGGCATTCTACTTACAACTTACTGTTTTCCCTTATACCTATTAGAATGTTCTGATTTCGAACAACCTAAACACATTGTTGTTCAAATATAAATTATAATTATTAACTTTAACTTGTAACAATTATTACATCATAACTATGTTTTAATACTGTAAACGGAAAGGCGATTTTTGTTAAAAGTACCATTAATACAAGTAAATACCTATAGCTATTAAAAAATATTAGATTTTTGTAAAACTTTGAAATTATATGTACTTATCTAAAAGTAAAGTTATAATTATTCATGTTTTATTTTTGTTTAAATCATATTACTTATTCATAGCTATATGCCTATATAATAGGTGTGCTCCAAAACATAAAGGTTAATACCGTAATAGGGTATTTCTAAACTTTTTTTATAGATAATTTTTACTGGTTATAGGTACATCATCACTATTATAGTTAACCGGCAAGGTTGCAGCCGACAGGAAGTATGTGGTAATCTGGTAACGCCTTATATAAGAACATAATATAGCCACAACCTAACCACTATACTATCTATATATTTAATATTTGTATGCACCTACCAACGTCCAACGGAATAGCACAATATTATTATTATTATCACTATATGAATTAGTATTTTAGTATTTACTAATGTGCTACCCAATAGGTAGTTTTTACAGTTTTAAATGCTCATTATTTTAATCAAATTATGATGAGATATAAAACGTAAATAATTATATTATTTGTTCAGTGAATTGTAAATTTAAGAATAAAATAATGTTACAGTTTTGTGAAATGATTATATTATACATTTTTATCAGTAGATAAAAGTAGAATTTTGACGTTCGTTGTGCATTTATTATAATTTATAATAATATCTATACTTTCAGTTAAAGCTAAATAATTACTTAGATACATAATTTTCCCATTCGAACAGTGCATAGTTAAACGCAAATATGTATGTAATTACATTATTCATTATTATTACATTTCAGTTTAAAAATAATTATATACTTTGTTAAGTGCAAATTAATATGTAAATAAAGTTATCTCCTTGAATTTTAACGTTGATTAAATTCAAAAATAAATAACACAACACTAAGAATTTTAATAACTTAATATCCTATAGGTGTTAAAATGTAAGTTGATAAAATAGTAAAATATATAAAAATTACCCACATTGTTTTCGAAAATAAAAATGCTTTGCTTAAATAAAAAAAAGTAACCCAGTTTATTACGTTTGTTCCATACTTTATTTTTAAATCTAATTAAAATGTACAATATTTTTCATATTAACCCATAATTATTATACATTTTAACATCATTATTTTTATATAATGACTGTACAAAGTATGGTGTTGAGTAGGCGTGCTTAGTGTTGAAAAATTGTTACTACACCTAGAGTGTTAATTTCTCTAATTACAAGATACGTGCCTACAGACACGAGCCTCGAAAAAAATATAACAATAATTAATACCCGTAATAATAATAAAAATAATAATTTATTTAAGCTTCTTTTTTTTTAGGATCTTTTGTTACAACTTTTATTTGGTAATTTTTTTAATATAAAAGTACGATCACCGTCAAGTAATGTTGTTTTATATAGGAACTTTGTATACATTGTAAAAAATTACTTTACTTTTGAATCACAAAAGTTAATTTTTAGGAGGATTCTGGTTATACTCTACTCCTTTATTAAAACATGTATAGCCTACACATAATACACACAGCCAAAGTTTTATGTGTTTGATTATCAATAAGGAGTAGACCACATTGACTATGAAAATTCAGAATAATTCTCTCGTTTTTTTTTAAATTAGAGAAAAAATATTTTGACTTATACTTTACAATTTTTCTCGTTTATACCTATACATTAACTTATTAATCTGCGGTGGAAGACTATTTTTGTTTCACAAACTTAGCTGTATGACAAAATACAATAATAATTGTAATAATGTAGGTACCTACCTATATAATAATTGGTATAAGTACTTCTTATACAACAGCTGTTTAAGAAAATATATAATACAATTTATTTTATGCGATCGATTTTAACCGTTTTATTAAAGATTGTGTTTTATAACCATTGTCCAATTGAAATATACAACTTTCTGTATTTGTGCACGATGGTTACGCTATAAGAACATTGTACAACTTGTCATGAAGTTTAATAATTGAAGAAAATAGGAAGAGAGACTTATAAAACTTGGCTTTACAATTCAGTTGCATGTGATGTGGTTATATAAATCTTCTTACGAACAAATAATTAAAAAGCGTTAATTATATAATATAAATTACAAATTACGATTATAGATAATATTATATTATTTTAAAGATAACAAAAACATTAAACAAGTCCACTAATATATTTATAATAATAATATGACGTTGGAAATTCGTAAACAGCTAAGTTTTAATTGAAAATCAAAATTAAACGTTAAAATAATATTGATGACGTAATTATATTGTATTCCTGGACGGTTTCAAAATAAATATTAATTAAAATACCGGTGTACAATGGTTGAAAATATCATCAGATTATTCACAATTTCGACAGTTATAATAAATTCATGAACGTAATACTACTAACCCGCCGGAGAACATAGGTACTTATGACTTATCCATACAAATAAATTTCATTTTTACTTATAACCGTCGTGGTTTTATTAAATCATCGTCTAATTAAACGCATGCAGCATGACGTGTCGTTAAGTAACGTTTACATTTACACATTATTATCATGGCCGTTAATAAATAAATAATATATTATTATTATTGCACACGAATAATGAATATATGGGTCAAAAGATTTTATTTTTTGTTGTTGTCGGTGCTGAGTTTCCGTTCGTTATAATATATTATTATTATGTTAAACATTCAACGAGTCATCAATATATATTGTCCGCCGAATCACCGAATGGATTTTACTCAAAATCTCAGTCCGTCGGTCATCAATCATAATAAAATTTCATTCTTCGGCATAAAACGTTTATAGACGCGTAAAAAAAAAAAATCGCGCGCTTGGGAATATGTCAAACGGGGGATGCTCCTTCCGCATATTATACACATCTCGTTTTAATATTTCACCCCTTCGCATACGTGTTTAATGTGTGTATACCTACATACATACATATTATGTATATATATTATTATGTTCATGTATATATGCAGTGTTAAAAAAGCGTCGTCTCTGACACTGCCGTGGGAGAGAGCTATATATTCGACGGCTGGGTGGAACGCCAAACATAATTTCAAATATATAATAATATTATGCGCAGGCGGTGCTGCACAGGTCGTTTGATTGATTCGCCGCCACCGCCGAACAAAAAAAATCGAAGATCGACAGTAAAAAATAAAAACCGACATAAATAAATAAAAAAAATCACCGTGGTCTCACGGGTGCAGTTACCTATTTAATAATATATTTTATTATAACACTATATATACGGTGTCTCTCTGGCTCGTTCAACAATATATTATTAGTAACATTATTATTGTTGCGTACTACTATATTATTGCACACCTCGCCGCACGTGACATCTCATTGGATGAGAGAATATTATTGCAGTCATGCCTATCGGACTTCAAACTTTTCTAAACGACCGGAAGGTCGGGATATATTATAAATTATAATATACGTCGTCGGCGATGACGGTTTATGGTCTGTATAATAATAATTTGCATTGGTTGTGTGTTCACTCGTCCTCGTTAAACTCATATATATATTCGGACGTTGGATTCCGAAATGTGTTGCAAGTAATAATAATATAGAATGAAAGTTTCCCGTATTTGATTATAATTGTTAAAGTCCACTTAATAATAATATTATAATGCACGTTATGTAATGTGTTACAACTTACAGAGTATGTTTGGAAAGCCGGACCAGCGAATAGGTTTCTCCGATGATGATGGGATGATATGCGGTGTATGGTATAATATTATACTATAGGTTATAACAGCCAATTTATAATAACCAGGAATCCTAAACTATGTAAAGACCGTTCGGGCTATATTACACAGTCACAGAAATCTATTGCTAGGTATGTATTTTAGTTAAAAATATTTACTCGTATAGTGTAAAGAAGTATAGTATAAAGTGCGTTGAATGCTGTTTGAGTGACGAGAGTTATGTATCGAGTAAATTATTCTGAAGTGCTCGAGGAAAGAAATAATATTATGTTGGACAAAGTACGAAAATAAATGATTCTTAAGGGGGCTGTAGCCGATGACAAAAAAAGTGACTTTTAGAACAATAAGCTAGACAAAACTGGAAGAATTTGGTTTGACAGATTTTAATTTTGAAAACGGATTATGATTGATCAACAAGTTTACTAGGGAATGATCGAGGCAGTTTTGATTTTTTTTTTCAGCTGTGATATCCAAGAATAAAAATATCGAAAAAATATGATATTTTTTAATTTACATTATTCATTATGACACAAACAATAATTGGAATATTCAAAATCGCCTCGATCATTCAATAGTAAAGTTATTAATCAATCATAATCCGTTTTCAAAATTAAAATCTGTCAAACCAAATTCTTCCAGTTTTGTCTAGGTTATTATTCTAAAAGTCACTTTTTTTTTATTGACTGGAGCCCCTTCTAGCCCCCTTAAGGTTTATTTTATGATACGAAATTTAAATATATATTAAAAAACATTATAACAAACAAAATTAATGTTTAGATTGGTTAAATCTACATTAGTTTTGACTTTTTACAAAACCGACTGCAGCCCCCATAATATATGAAGATTGAAGAATCAATGCGCGATCAGAACGATTTGTAGGTAGGTTAGGTTAGATTGCCACTAATAATATATAAGGAGATTGTATCAGTGATTTGTAATTACTAAATATCGTCAATACATCTCGTCTGTCGATATAAATGATATTATTTCGAGTTGATATTTAATAGTTATATGTAATGTGTGTTTACTGTTGGAATAATCACCCTGTGTATTATCCCAAATTAGAGTACTTGAAAGTGTGCGATGTAAGATGACAATGTTGTGTAAGTTTCTTCACCTCCTTTGCTTGTATAAAAATACATCATACCGTCCATTTTGTTTAAAAGCAGAAGGTATTACACATGGCTCGTTTTTTTTTTATCGTGATATCTCCGATAACAGGTAGGCCTAATCCATATAGTAAGCGAGAACTCGCAAACGGCGATCTACTACAATAATAATACATTCATAAAGATTGGTGTAGCAAAAACTGTAACTCTCGTGAATAATAAAGTTACGCATAAATGCAATATATAATATAAATAAATAAATAAATATTCAAAGTAAATTGTGTATTGGTTTAGTTGAATTAAATTTTTTTCGCAGCACTTAGGTTGACCATTTCCAGCTTACTTGTGTTGAATTTAAGTGCGTTTAGCGTTTTAAATTCAACCTTATCCTAATATTATCTTTATATAGGTATATATAATTCTACTGTACGTGTGTTGTGACTCTGGACTCCTCCTAAACGATTGAACCGATTTTAATGAAATTTTTTGTATCCGTTTGAATGACGCCCCGGATGGTTTAGATTCACAAATCATCCCCCTAGGTTCAACCAGGGAATGTGCTCAAACGGGGATTTAGAGATTTACGGTGGAAATTATTGTTTATAAATGGTTGCCATGGGTTTTAAAGCTATTATAATAATAATTATTGGTTGCCATTGGTTAATCGTTAGTTAAATTATTATTGTTATTAATAATTAATTACGACGTATTAGTATTTTATTTGTATATTGGTTAATCAAGAATGCATCAAATCAGATTGTCACATATTGCACTTATAGCCGCTCATCGGCGGTGTCCGCAATCCACTGCAGGTGGATTTTCCACTTGATCAGCCGTAGAAAATTGTCCGCGATCCGACGTAGTCAGATTGCCTACCAGGGTGGCTGAATTGCACTTACTGTTTCTAGTTACATCCAAAAGGATTTGAACAATCTTAATATTTTAAACAGTTGTAATTTTTTAAGGGGAACGAAGTGCACGGAATCAGCTAGTAGTATATAATATATATACGAGTATTTTATTATATACTATGTTGTATTTATTATCATGTATTAATTAATGTTATAAGTGTAATATTCAACATTCAAAGTAATCACCAAAGTTCTATTTCTATGTCTCCAACCACTTACTCCAACAAGATCCTCTATATAACTTCCAACCTATCCAAGACGTCTCAAATATCTTCAAAATATATGTATAAAATGGCAGCTCAAAAGAAGTGGTTAGGGTCACTAAGAAAAATCAGTGACTGCTAGTGTATGTGGGTTTGTGTGTTGATGTGTATATAGTGTTACTGAGTTAGGCTTCTTGTTATAGATTAAATTTCACTGTATAAGAATATAGGTAATTCAAGTAACAAAAAAAACATAAATTAATCACAGCATGCGGATCATAATGAAAAAATAATAATGATAGTTTACGGGAATACGCTCTAAGTTTAAATACTGCAATGGAATCACAGTTTTTTTTTTTTGGTCCAACAATTAATAAAATAGATAAATAACGATTATTAGATCAATGCATTGGACTTCTAGCTCTATAATATATGTATTAGAGTAAATAACTGATAATGATATAATAATATAAATTATATTATTGTAAATAATTAGATTAGACAGCTATAATCTGAGTTGCTGTAATTATTAAGTTTAAGTTTATAACTGTGGGTGTTTTTTACCCTATAATAATATAATAATTAAAACAAATATACAGTTCTCATAATATGTGTAAGTGTGTAGGTACATGTCATGTTTTATAGTAGTTTATAGTATACAAAAAAACTCACACATATAGGTACCTATGTGTAATTGTATTATTTTACAAATACGAAGGCGATTAGAGAGTATAGGTACAAACTAAAAAAAAAAAAGGAATAATACAATAAGCACCGTAATTTTGCATACATATACAATATTATGAATGCCGTATATTTTTCGTGGAACATAAAATTATAATAAAAACGTCCACGTTTATTAGCGCCTACAAATACTAATAATGCAAAATATTTTTTTCTCACTGAAAGGCACATAAAAATAAAAAAAACGATTCGCACTGTTTGATGAACTTGGCTTTATCCTATATAGTATTTTAAAAAAAATCATGAACACAAAATCATTAAATAATACATAATAAATTGCCGTAAAAAGTCAGGTGTTGTGTATTGTATATGTAGTGTATAAGCGTGTGATGCCGGCCGGTGATAGTCTATGGTGTGTTTGACAGGTAGAAAAAGACGTTTTGACGCGTCAGGTTATGAAAATATTAAATAAAATTATATATTGTAATAATTTTATGTGATACAAGAATAATACGGGGACAATATCGGTCAAGTCACGGCGTCCGGAGAACAAGTGCCGCCATCCCACACCCGGGCATGCAGATACCTATAGGTGCCCAATCAAAAATTCTGCCAAACACAACACACATGTGTAAAAAACTACCATTACAAACCCTATTACCTACAATCATAAAACATTAAAGCCCCACAATCAGCTAATGGCCATAGTTGCCGGGCTTTAAAGATCAATAAAAAAAAAAAGTATATGTTCAGTATTCAAAATAGGTGATAATATACAAAAACAAAAAAACATAATGGATACTTGAACAGATAGAAGTCCTCCACTGCCCCCCACCTAAACAAATAACTTCAAAAATGTTTGTCTGTAACCAACTTTTTAGAATTGTACACACGTCCGTCAAGCACGTAACTGTTAGGTACCCCAAAAAACCATCCAACTTACCATATAATAAATAATAATAATAATAATAATAATAATAATAATAATATAATATTTAGCGTTTTTGTTTTGTATCGTATTCAAATATTCAATGTTCCTAACTTCTTAACCTAACTAGTACCTGCAAACAGCTAACCTATTGAAGTTTTTTTTTATAAAAATGTTTTATTACTTAGGCAATCTGCTACAATAATAGAACAATAAGCTTAATTGATAATAATATTAATACAGTCCAAAGACACACATAGCTAACTTACATTCACTTGCATTTACATTTTGGGCACTCCCAATACTAATCGTATATTTAATAAAATATACATGATATTATTGGAGGAAAAAGGGAGTTAGCATGCTTGGTGAATCACTCTGTATAATATCTTAGTGGTGTTATTCTGTACGTCATCATATTATTCAAATTATACTTATCGAACTAAAATATTGTTTGTTCTTTAGTTGTTGATGCACTGGAATTTGTTGTCTATAGCTTAAAAATGAAATATAGTAAGTGAAGTCCATTACCTGTGGAAAAAAGCAAATATTAGAAAATAATCTTAGAGCTATTACTTACGTCTAGTCTTTTTTTTTAAAAGGTTGTAAGTTATTTGACTTTTTACTAATTTATTGATACTGTTTTATCAAATCGTCTAATTTAGGTAATAATATAATACATAGATACACTGCGACTAATTTAATTAAAAATGGAAATTATTGTTTTATTTCATTATAATAAAATAGAAATAAATAAACCAAACATTTAAAATAGCTATATAGTAATAAATCAAATTGGGAAGCAGATTTCAATTTATACGACTGGTATATTATATTGTATTATACACACTTAATCGTATTTACCGTCATCGTCGTCATCACAATCATATTACTATAATTACTATGTACATATGAGCGAGTGTAAACAGATTTAGCCCGGGAAATGGAAATAATAAACCGATGGAAGCCACCGCGAACACTGTTCCCTAAATGTCAAACCAAACATTAAACGTTGGATCTGACGACTTTGACACGAATAAATTCCACTAGGATTAAATAATTAATAATCACCTCCAAAGTCGGCCCAGTTTGTGTGTCATGTGCTGCGCATGTCGACGTGACGCGTTTCCATTGAAATGATATATTATATTATAATACTGTCGCGAGTGAAACCTTTACGATTCTGGCAAAACAATAATACTAATAACATAGGTATTTTCGACACCTATATCGATATCGAACCGTGTCATGATGTCACCCCGTGTCCCGTGAAATTGCGAGAGCAATATTCAAAAACCACAATAATAATATACAACACTGCGAAGTCTGTCGTCGCGGTTTGCCGTTTAAGAGTTTGGTCGGCGGCCCCACAAAGTAATATTGTTTCGAGGTCTTCAAATCTTATACAGATCGTCGTTATCGTTATCGAAAAACGATAAAGTGATTGGGGACACAACACGTTACTTAAACACTTTCTGCAGTGGTGGTCAAATTATTAGTTTTATTGTAGGGGAGGGGAGCTGATTTTTCTAACACGCACCATAAGAGGATAATTTATAATATTATTGTCCTTTAATGATAAATCATTGAATTCAAATTTAACACATAAGTCACGGTGGTCTATTCAATGACGCATCATGGTACACTTGAAACCTACTGGCTTACTATACCTACAACAGAGCTACATACCATTTTTACTAGATTCTGAGGGGAACGATTAAATGTATGTTCAATGTTGGCAATGATTCAATTTTTTTTTATTGTAGGTATATGTTATTACCCATTTCAGAAGTAAACATCAAACATGCTTCGATTTTCAACTTTGAGGTTGACGTCTGTTGGAATATTGTATCTAGTTGGTACTTTTGATAATCAAAAATAAGTAATAACCGAGAAAAACATAATAAATGTATGGATATTTTTAGGCAAAACCAATTTTTGACTAAATGCCTAAATCAATTTTGTTTTTTTTTTGTTGTAATTCGAAAATGAATTAAAATGTAGAAATAAATATTTATATTAGTATTTACTAGATATGATATCGTTTCAAGATATTTTGGCTCTCTTTGTGGTATTTTACATCGAAAGTAAATAGACAAATTATTTTTATATGCGTTTAAACTTTAAATGTTTAGTAAATTCATCCAAACCATGAATATTTGCAAACTATTTTGTATGCAAAAATGCATAAGATATTAAATTTTAACATTGTAAGGGTCTGCAAATTTAATAAAAGATTCCTGTTAATTTTTTTTTTACTTAAAACAAAAAAAAGTTTAGTTTAAAGACACATACATTTTTATGATAAATTTAATTTTAAATTTTGAAAAAAGGTCTTACACTCACGAACATTTGAAAAAATATTTCATGGTTGAAAATATATAAAATTACGGATTTCGATATTATAATTTATTATATAGGCAATCCTTGAAAAAGTAACAAATGGTTTCTCGTAAGTAATTCATATTGAAATAAAAATATTTAAACATGAAAAAATAATTATTTTAGTTGTTACGTTTTTGTAGTTCAAAAATATTATTCATGGGAACTTGGAACTTTTACATATATTATTATATTTTACTATACTCAATGACATTTTCAATATATTATATATTTTAATTAATTTTAAGCCATCGCCTATTTATACTACGATAAATATTATATTATTATAGATTCTATTATAATAATTAAAAATAAATGTGATTTTGTCTTTTGGAAAAAAATAGTTCAACTGAACTTACCGCATTACTTATATTAAATAAATTACTAATATCTAATAGCATTATAAAATATATACTTATGCTACCTATTTAACAATAATTTATAGTTGAATTCTAATTTAATACATTCATTACCTTTGACCTACTCATTGACGAGGTAAAGTCGACACCTCAAGAATACCTATGAAACAGAGGGAATTCCTGTTTTCTTTTATTATGCAGAATTGTTGGTAAACCATTACAGTTCACAGTTAATAATTAAAGAGAAATTGAATTTAAAGTTCCATAATATACGTCTTATATAATTTATCAAGCCAGGTGTTCTTGATAGCAGTTATTGAAATTAAATAAAATATTCAATTTAAATATTTATTCATCTCGAATAGAAATTCGGCAAGATCGTTACCTTTTATATAATATATTTATTTTTATTATAAATTTAAACATAAATCACAGTATTTTATGGGCAAACGGTCTGGTTAATATTATTTATTACCATGTCGATTGTTACACTTTTATAATATTATTCATAATATATAATAAATAAAATCATAAATGATAAAATAGAAATTCAAAACAATTGTATACAATTTAATATTATATGCATATTACATATATATTGTATGCGTTAACATTTTTTATACTAACTTATTTATGGAAATACCTCCAAGTTATTATTTTTGAGAGCCCAAAAACTTCTTTTGTATTATTATAATATTTGTGCACCAAATTCAATTTTCTTACTATTGACTGACGAGTGTTTAATATTGGAATATTGACTTATGTCCATAAGAGTTATTGTCGACGATAAGTCTTGTGGAATCATATTTTGAATTTCTAAGACTTTATGAGTTTCGGCTTAGTGAACGATGGAGAAAGTTTTGGAGAATATAACGTAATGGTATTTACATATTATACAAAAATTCGTATGTGCAGAACTTCACTAGTCTGATAAAGGCAGTTTCGAAATTACGGTAAATTTTAAGAGATAAACATATGTATTCAGAGCAGATCTCAAAAGTTTTTAGTGTGCTTATACCAAATGTTAACTTAACACATCGATACAGATGTGTTGCAGAATAATACAAATAATAAAAGTTATACATTATTAGAACAATGAATGAGTTTTAGAATGTCGTCTGATTTTTTAAAACTTTATTTTGGCAAAAGGCTAAATAATATGTGGTTTTTTTTATTCAATAGATTAGTTAAGATCAAAAATGTATTCAAACTAATATTAGTTAAGTTTAATGAGTTATTTTTATTAATTATCACAAATAGATAAGTAAATATTTATCTTTAAGCATGAACCAGAGTAGAGAAACATATTTTAATATTTATACTTAGAGATTGGTTTGGCACGAACAAAATATGAGACACTCTATATTTTTGGAAATGTCAATGGTTGTTAGGAACCATCAAAGTTGATCAATACAATTCATTCGAGTTCGTTATGTCAACGTCAAGAATGTTAGGCTTTAAGAAAATAGTTCACAAACAATATTATATCGATCTCATAACGTATAACGGTAATAATGATAACAATATTGACTAAACTTAGTTAAAAAGAATTTAATTTTTAAATAATAGGTACCTAAATATATCGTTGAAACGCTGTCTTTACTATTCTCTCTTATACAAAACTAGCTTAAGTAGTTTAGACAATTACACTTTTGTGTTACTTTGGTACTTATTATCAAATTATTAAATTAATGAATATAAGTTATTTATTTATTTGTATTTAGAATCACTATACATTTGAAGTGTATAAACAAGAAATTTAATTAATATATTATTTTAGACTATATTATATACAGTCGTAGATAATATGTATGAAATAAACATTTTAACCTAATGTATTATTTTTGAAATTATTTGGAAGATGTAAAGATGTATTCTTTAACTAGTTTTGTAAATAAATGAATAAATAATAATATTAATTAACCAGGTAATACATTAAGGAATGTAAATAAAACAACTTTATTTAACTTAGATTTAGCTATTTGACTACCTAGTTAATTTTAATCTTTGATAATTAGGTATACACTATACACATTATTCTATATTATACTGACAAATATTGTTTGTGTTTCTGGTTTAAATATTTGCAACTTGTACTTTCAATTTGTTTTGGTATAACTATACTGTTTTTATTAAAATATTTTTGAACTAGTAACGAATAAAGTTCACCCAGTCCTATTAAATTGATTAAAATATAATTTATAGAAAACTTTAGACGTGGATAAAATTTTAAAAACATAAGCAATCTATAATAACTGTTCTCTACAAGTGGATCTATAGTAATGTAATGAACTTTACTTTGTCTTATAAATAAATAAAATCATATTATAGGTTCAAAATTTCAACTAGTTAAGTGAGTGTATTTTATTCTTAGTTTCACGAATTCCTGGGATTGCACAGGCAGGCCATCGAAGAGTCTCCGTGGGCCACTCAAGTTATCTCACGAGTAATCGGGCTAAAAGTTATTTAATAGGATTAAGTGAAAAGGTAACGATAAGGAAATAAAAATCTTACCATGAAGTACTTGAATTCGTTATTATATTACCCAACGTTTAGTAATATTAGAACAGCAAATTGAAAAAATCGCATTGATGTCGGAGGTACAATAATTTTTAAGTGTAGGTAATTCTTCGATGAGTAGGTCACTGTAATCAAGGGGAGAGGGTATAAGATCCATTGCCTCCTGGGAATTTTTAACTGCATGTACTTTAACATTAATATCACTATAGGTACTAGGTATAACTAATATTAGATTATAAGTAATTTTAATCTTGCCCCGGGCGCCCTTGGCTGTAATAGATATTATGTAATTTTAATTCGATAATAAATCATTGTATACGAAAGTCGAAAACCGATTCTGATCTGTTTTATTCTGAAAATGGGTGTAAATATTTTGAAAATTGTATTGTGCATAGACAATACAAACATACAACACATACATAAATGTAAAACCAATTTATTCATCTATATGCTCAGAAACTAAGATTATAAACAGATGACCAACTTGAAAAGTATACCAATATATTGATACCAAGTAAATTGTATAAATATGTATACATTATTTAAACAACACATTATTATAAAGTAAATATAATATATTATTATGTATTTTTATAATACAAAATATGTTTTAAAACACGGCGTTTTGTGTATGCAATTTTGATGCAGAAAATCAGCCATAACTAATATTAATATTGTAATAACTAATAATATTATAATATTATGAATTGTAATGCAATAATTCGTAATAGGTACCATATTAATTTTAATAAGACAACTATAGTTTGAACTAACCCATGTTAAACATTATTACATAAATAATTGATAAGAAGGTTTCACCTCTTCATATAATAATATATAAGTCTAAATAGACAACAGACTAGCTACACTAGGTATTATAATCTGTAAGTCGGAATATGAATAATAAACATATGACGTGTTATATGAATTCCATTATAAAAACAGTTAAATTAACGTTGGAGATAGTAGTTGTAAGTTATAATATATTATTTTATTATCGTTACATTACTTTTTTTACGTTTTACATATTTTAAACACACGAATGCTATACGATATTATCTAAAATGTGTAAAAATATTAAAATTGAAACACATTATGTCAGTTTAGTACTAGTTAGTGTTAATCTAAATTGTTTTAAATAATATGTAGATTTCGAGTTATTTTTTTTTGCATTTACGACTCAAATCGACAATAACAAATATATTATTATCTTTATGAAGAACGTAATAATATTTCCGCATGGTGTCGTCTGCGTTTTCGTTGTTTGACTGTGGGTATAATACATTAGTACTTATAGCGATACTAAAATAGAAATTCATATTGATGGAACTTTAAAATTAGTTTTATTTTAATAGGGTTAAACTATTTAAAATTATTTTTCTTGATTTCATATTAGTTATTTTACTTCCACTGTAATAAATGTGACATATATTTATAACCTGTACTTCGTTCATACCTGTTTACCGTTTATTGTTTGTAAACGGTGATCACCGTCCTCTATATTCTTGTAAATAACGTGGTGTATTTTGGCTGTCAGGTAATGATGCTTGTTAAATCATTTTGGCTTAATTTATCAATATGATGCTTGTACCGGAATAATTATTGTTATTTGTTAGAATGCCTTTTGCTTATCGTTATTGCCAGACACCTTCTAGTTGTACAACTGGTCAGAACGATTGAAAATCCTTAAATTAAGCAGTACAAAATGTTAAAATTGATATTATTAACAGTAATCGCTTGAATTAGTATGAATATAAACGTGAGCAAACGTTATGACGTGTGGAAATGTGTATAATGCAAAACCTATATTTTATAGACAACACATAAGTACCTACTCGACCAAGGTGAATGGTATTTTGGAGAGAATAGTACTTTTTATACAAATTGTAATTTTTCAAAAGCCCTATGATGTTATGTTTGAAACACTATATGAGTGCTAAATAAAAAATAATTTATATACAATATATTTAATAGAAATTCACAGTTTTAAAACTGTGCGAAAAATCTGATTTTCCATTTTTGAGATTTAGCACATAAATTAATTAATCTGATGTTTTTAATGAATGGTCTGTTTTAATAATAACATCACTATATACTTATTAGTTATTTATAGTTATAACTCAATAACAAATAAGAAAAAAGTATAAACTATTTACTTCTGTCATGCCGTTTCTAAGATATAGGAGTTAATCCTCTTTAAACTTGAAAAACATCATAAATATGTGGGTATCTCATCGAGTTCATCTTTCTTACTACTATTATAGTAGCTAATATTGATTTTATCTAGATATTCGTTATTTCAGCATCGTGCGATCGATTCGTTAGTTGGGGGTAGACCTAATAGCCTTTATAATTTATAAAGTACATATTATAAACTGTACAAACTATATAATATCTCATGTTAATTTCCTGAGGACCAACATTAGGCATAATACGAGCATCAATTATGTCAAACATTTATACGTCTAACACTACAGCGGGTTTTTCTTTATTGTAAAAATACTCGTCTATGAAAAAAAGTAATTGGTGATTTTATATTTATTATTGAATATAATAATATGTACTTAAATTGTAGTATAGTATATAGTTTATTATTTCCTATAAATTTTTTAGAGTTTTTTGAGTTGAAATACCTTTTAAGATTGATGTGATTTATTTTGGTAAATAATTCGGAATTACAAAACCAATTTTTAACATTCATATTTAATATTGATGTTAGGTACATCATGTATGTAGGTATGTAACTATATTAGTTGAACACACATGCTATAAACATGATATAATGTTTTTGAAAACATTATTTTAAAATCACTGTAATTCTAAGAATTCCATAAAACATAGGTAGTAGTATAATAATATTATAATAATTGACGCTATACCATGAATAAAAATAGTAATAATAATAAATAAACTATATAGTCTATTGTATTTTGTTTACACGAAATGCAATACAATATATAATGTTTGTAGCTTTTTTTTTGAAAAGGTAGTCAGAACTTAGAACAATTATTGAGGGTTATATTATGCAAAAATGTTGCATATATAACGTAGCATTGCGGGATGTATTCAATATTTAAACGTTGATAACAATGGAATCTCCTGCACAAATTGATGTGGTTGTGTTATGATTACTCGTCCAATTATTTGCAATGCATCAAATTTATATACAAAAAAAAAAATGTTATTGTTTTAATTGTACAAATATATATTTTTTTTTATTTTAAAGAAAGAGATACATACTTGTATTCTTTTTAAATATATGCTTCATAAATATTTAACGTTCATTAGTGATATAGTATTATTTGATAAAATGTTTGATTTCGTTCAAAACCAAAGCTCTAGAAGTTAATTCACATAGTGAAGAATAATATTGACAGAATGATCTAATTGTATAGTTTTAATATACCAGAGTATATAATATTATTATCTATTCAATATTTCTCAAAATTAAAACCAACTATACTGCGGCCGTACAATTTAACTAAATTAGATACTTCGATTAGTTCTTAGTTACAAATTTTAATCATATCCCTTTTCAGAGTAACATAAAGCGTGAGTATTATTGTAAGAAAAAATATTTATTGGAATATTAATGAAGTTATTGCTGACTTCAATGTTTAGAGCTTGTATAATTTAAACAACACTGTTGGTCTTGAACTTTGGGATCGATGCTTGATGTAATTAATAATATTGTGAGAGTAAAATACCTTAATGCCACCCTAGTAATTTGAAAGTAACCCAATAATTTTCGTATAAACTATTCTTTCGGTTTCAAATAAGAAGAAAATAATTAGGAACTACAATAAATGCTCATTGGATAAATTAATTAGTTAACATATGAATTTGTTATTTACTTTATAAAAATATACAACTACTTAATATATTGAATCTTAATTTATTCATGTTGCTTAAAAATCAATAATACTCTGTATGTACCTTAGACCAACTATCCTATCTTAACATAGACGTGTACAGTTAAAACTTTTTATTGACATTTTTGTAAAGACAATTTAGAGTTATTGTGAGTATGATTTACACATTTCATTTTTATACTTTAAACTATACAACTTTATAATATATCCAAGATAAAGAAATACAGACATATTTTGTTACAAGTTATAGAACTATAGTAATACCTAACATCTATTACAATAAAGGAACATTATTTTCCAGATTCATTACTAAACAACAAATTATCCGTTTTATATTAGT
>WHPZ01583002.1:0-17975 GCA_016617965.1 Macrosiphum rosae | reverse complement strand
TTTTAATTTATTTGTTTATGTTTCATTACCGTAAAAATACCTTATATAAAATATGTGCTGCAATCTGTGAAGTTTAATTTCAATCAATCGATTTATTTTTATTTATCAATTCTAATAAAATAGAAGGTAATTATACATCTTTGTTCATAATTTTTTTTCAAATTTTTCATTCCCTGAATTGCATTTACGTATACCAAGGCTGCTCCTCAAAGTGTTAACTTGAAATTGTTGAAGTACCTACCTACTTATATATTTATATTAGTTATAGGTACACAAAATTAAATTAGGCATCACCATTATTCAATTTAAATTTAGGTTGGAACATATTGTGTGATTTTGATTTCATATACATTTTTTATTCATAATTTTTTTGTACTGACTTGAATAAATAATCATTTGAAATGCAAACATTTTTACTCTTGACCATTAATCTGTATTTTATTTCAGTCTTATTAAATGAAATATTAATTTCCCTATATTATATTATTATTGGGTCTTGGCTTATTTTTCTATTAGTTGATGAGATTATTGTAATAGTATGTATTATGCCTACCAATATTATGTAGCCTATGACTACTACTCTAGGTTTACTGTTACCTTTTGTAGATTATTGTATATCCTAGTGATTGGTTATCACTAATATTAAATTAGTAAATGCTTTCTGAAATTTTCAATATTATACAATCCTTCTCTCAAAAGATAAATATCAATAATGAAATTAGGACCAAGTTTCCACATGTTAGGCTTAATATTTATTTATTGAGATTAAAAAGTAGTTTTTTAAATTTTCATCTAAAAACTTAATAAATTTATTGTTCAAATATTAACTCATACATAACATGCAAATCAATTTTGAAATGACAAACAATTTTTAAAAAATTAATATATTATTAGGTTATCATGATTAAAGATATTATAATTGTTGCCCAACGAGCTATGATAAGAACATTGAATGTGGTTCCCGAAGTGTCCTCGATAAACTGCGATAAACTGTTGATAAGAATATACGACTAGCTCTCTCATTATATTATCACCACGCATCGGTATATTTTACTGCTACAAGTTATAATAGACTAATAGACAGTAATACAATTCTTATCGGTCAAAAGTTGAAGATACTTTGGGGGTCTCGTTGGGCAACCATATCTTTAATCGTGGTACTTATTAATATATTAATTAAATAAAAGTTCTTTATAGGATATAATATTGTCAATCTTGTGTCCAGTATCACGTTTATCTAAATACCATGCTATTTCCAGCCATTTTAATATATTTTTATCTAAATACATCAAATAATTAAATTAAAAAAATAATAAAATAATAATAATATTATCATGATAGATACAGCCTACAATTATAGCATTACAAATTTTCTGTGTATGAATAGAAAGATAGGCATTAATTTGGAAAATTTAAATAAAAACCTCGATAAAAACAATAATGACAAATGGCCTGAATAACCTATCTCAACATTATTCAATTTAACAAAAATGTATATTTCGTTTTCTATTTCATTTTTATTTTTATGTACAATCATAAAACTTTTTTTTTTTAGCTCTAGTTTCCTTGTAATATCTCTAACCCATGATTTGTTTAAATAAAACTACTTAGCTATATGATACTTCTCTAATTAACTCATAAAAATTTTGACCAAAATAGAATATTGATTTAATTAATCATATTTACATACAAGTAAATAAGAATGCTTACTATTGGTCACGCGGAAAATAGGTAACTTACATGATTCAAATAAAAGCTAATTTTGTTGCTTTAAATATAGCTATTGATATAAGATAATTAACTATACCTATTATATTGTTTTAAATTGTACCTACCTCTAGAAATGTTTTTAATTTTAATTATTATATTATTTAATTTTGTTATAAAATTAACTATGTTTTTTATTTTTCAGATCCCAACAATCTTAACATAAAGTAAATGTAGCAACTAAAAACAAGAAATGGTATACAGTAGTTGTAAGTGATTACAAAAGACATCCTTGTAAACAATTTATATTATAACTTTCAAGTGAAATTTATCATTGAAAATTATTATCTATTATTTTTTTTGAAAAAAAAAAATAATATATAATATCTTATAAAGTAATTTTTACTAAAATTGACACCTATGAATGGGAATGAATAATAGATATGCTCCCAGCACTGGTTAGAAAATGCAGCACAGCAAGCAGAGAAAAATCTTACCGAAGGACAAAAGAAAAAAAGAACAAGCACAAATTAAAATCTAAATCACACAAAAAACCTGCTCTAATTACTTCAAATAAACATTTAGTTCAATATTCAGATGTTAGTTCTGAAGAACTTAGTAGTCCAGAGGCAGGTGAAATACATAGTGATTTTGATGATAAACATGGGGCCATACGTTTAAAACCTCCTACCAGAATAATAACTAATAATTTTCGAATTACTAGAGTCACGTCACCTAGAAATCTAGTTGCAGCCTGTTCCCCTATAAGTAATCATTGGGAACTAGATCCAGTACCAGAGAAATCTTCAATGTCTACCACTTTCAATATAAATAATTGCGTAGACATGACATCAGAAGTATCACGTTTAAAGTACAAGAAAGCTAAAAAATCTAATAAAAAACCTAAAAGCCCTAATACAAAAAAGAAAAAAAAGAAGAAGGATTTGAAACATAAATCTGATGAATTACCAGACTGTGATAATAGTTTTGTGAAGTTTTCCAAATGTTCTAATTCGGAACCTATCAAACGAAATGGTGATTTTATTGAACCTGTTAAAAAGCATGAACCTATTGAGGTGTCACATACTCCACCATTAACAAAACCAGCTCATATCAAAGTTTCCAAAGTTGAGGTAACACATAAAGAGGAAGAAAAACACACCAAACATCATAGAAAAGAAAATAAAAGGTAATAATTTATCTGACCCACTTTTGTCAACAAAATAACATTGGTTTTGATTAATATTTTATTGGCCTGGTTATTGTAGGGTTCACAGAAGTATTTTTAATATTTTAAAAGTAAATATTTTAATAGTAAATATTTAATTAGTTTAATTTTATAAATATATTTTTAAGTTGGATGAAGAGCCCACCGTTATTAAACATGGCAATAAGAAAAGAATATAGCCGTACTCCTGAACCTGTAGATGGTAAATATAATTATCAACCACGAAGTGTTTCAAAACAAAATAATCGGTTTGTGTTATTATTAATGATAAATAGTTATTACCAATTGACCTATTTTAATACTATACAAATTTAGGGACCATAAAAGACGTATGGATGAGTTTGAAAGATACGACACCGACGAACTCAAGTCTAGTAGGACTCGGGACAAACACGAGAGCAAACATGAGAGCAAACACGAGAGCAAACACGAGAGTAAACATGAAAGGAGTAGATTACGGAAAACTAAATCTGATAAAGATAGATCACCAGTACATAGCCACAGGTACGTTATTTTCACTTTAGGTTAATTTTCAAGTTTTACTCAATATTTATAAATTTAGGTAGTTTTAGAGGACGCTACACCGCCTACACCCGCATGTGTTGTATCCGTCTTAAAAATGTACAACATATTAGAAACTGTTAGGCTGTAGTGATAGTTAAGACTCCAAATTGATGTACAATAAAGTTCAGAACATTATCTGTGAAATCCATTATTGTTTTTCAAGCTTCAATTACCTTTTTTAAGTTCTGTTATCGAAAAAATAAAGTACTCTTTTTATGTGGTGAAAATGTCATTTCTTCGTTATTACTGTAGCCTTCTCGGTTCTTTCCTGCGCATAACAGTTTTTTTCTATGTCTAACATTTATAAGATGGAAAAAATTAAAGAATATACCTAATAAAATAGTTTTGATAGAGCGATGAAGGTTTAATTCTCTGTAAGTTTTTGTGAAAATTACTGTTAAAAAAGTTGTATGAAATGTCGCCCGTTGTTAGGTTTAGACATTTGACAATTTTTCGAGAAATAAATATTTTCTGTGATGCATCGATTAAAAGGAACTCATCACTTATTATGTCCTGCTATATTATTGATATAATATTGACATTGACAATACCATTATTGAATAGTTTATTTTTTTACTTTTTATTAGCGGTTGGGTCAATAAGGCTATTAATCTTATAGATCATACCTATACCATCTAAAATAGTATAGATTGCTTTACATTTTTACTTAATCTAGCAATTAAAAAATTGTTTTTTTTTTTTATATAGAATTTGATATTTATAGATATTTAATAATTTAAGATGATTTTTGATACTTAATACATTATATATCATTTAAATGACTGGATGATTACATTTTAATTTAAAACACTCGTGAGTGTTTTATTTATAAATTATATAATATTTTCTAATAGTTTTAAAATAATATTGAAGATTAAAAAAAAATGTTAGTGGTGTTTTGTAAATTAAATTTATTTTAATCAGTATTAAAGTGAAATGAATGAATTCATATTAAACATTTATTGAATATGATTTTAGATTATCACGAAGTCCAATTCGAGATCGTCGACACCACGAACACGTGAAAAGTTCTAGAGCGAGATATTCACAATCCCATTCTCATTCCCGTTCCCATTCTCGTTCACATTCTCCCCATCAACCGAGACATGATCATCATCATGCACACCACTCGCCAAAACGTGGTCAAAAATCTCCACCGCGTACTACTTCAAAATCATCAAAGCATACGTCTCATATACTGCGAACAGCCTCACCTCACAATTCTCGTTCTTCTCGAAAATCAAGTCATAATCAACCAAAATATTCACGTTCTCCATCTAAAAACATCCGCACTCAGAGTAAATCGTCTTCTCCAGTAAAGGATTCTAAAACTACTAAAAAGCATTCTGATAGTGATTCACCTGGATGTTATTCTTCAGTTTCTAAGAAAAAAAAATCTACAAAAAGTCCAGCAAAACAATATAATTCTAAAGTAAAACTTAGTGAAACAAGTCTTTTTGCTGAGTTGGTAAAAGATCGGCAAAGGCGGGAATTAGCCATGAAGTGTTTAACACAAATAAGTACTAAGACTGTTGATGAAAATGATGTAGTTGAAATACAGGATGATTCAGAAAATGAACAAAATGGTTCTAAGACAAATGATATAAATACAAAATTAAACAAAATTAATGCGAACGATGATGTGGATTCTTGTGTATTAGTAGAAATGTCAGAAAATATCAGTCAAACTACTAAACCTGATGTTGAAGCATCTGATGTAAAATCAGTTACTTCACCAATTTCAGAAATGACGACAAACATTCCAGTGATTCCTCTAAAAAGTCAAAGTCCGTCTATTGCGAAAGTAGAGGAGATCATAGAAAATGGAGTTGAACAGAATGTTGAACTTAAAGAGCCTAAAGTAACATTAACACCCAAAATAACTCCACCTGAGAAAAAAGTTGAAGTAATAGAAAATAAAGATTTGTCAAAAATGCCATTGCCGCCTGTTTTTTCAATACTCAATGAAACGTCTCCAGATTCAGATTTGAAGAGTTCAAAGAAAAGCTTTAAAGATTTACCTCTACCACCAGGTAGGTTTTTTTTTTAATGTTAAAAGTAATTGACTGTCATTACACTGTGATAAGTATATTTAAACCTGTTTTATAACACTGACCGTGATCTTTATTCCCCAACTTAATTAACATATCAATTCGTTCAGAAACAAATGACAAGATGATAATATCATTATTATCCTATTTTTTTTTTCTATTATCGTTTTTCACTTTAGTCTTTCAATTTAAATTGTGGATTAATCAGTAATGTATTGTAGAAGAGTTGATAAATATTTTTATTCAATGCTCATTAAATCTCTTATTTGGGTTAATTATTTCAAGACAATTTATTTTTATTAAAAGGATCTAAGTAATTTATTGTTGCATTTAAATATTATACTTCTTTTAGATCTCAATAACCATACATTTAATTTATACTTAAAATAAAATAAATGTTTTAATTTTTAAAACAAATGCATAAAAAACATTTGTTCAATTTACATTGTAATATACAAGATTCAATGGAAAAAGTTTTATATATTTTTTAAACTATATTATTTTTAATACATATTTGAAGATTTTTTAATACTGGTAATTTAAACTTAAATGAAATATTATGATCCAATCGGACAATATTACTCTCACCAAATTTTGGTTATTTGTAATATTTCAAATATTGATGCCTATAATCATTATTGTAATGTTTTCAGGACTTATTCAAAATGCAGATAAGATAGCTGATGATGATAAAAATCTTTCTTTGTCAGAAATCGTATCAAATCCTTTACCCGATCATCAACAAAGTGCAATTAAAAGATCAATTATGTTGGGCTTAGGATCGGTGTTTCCACAAAGCTTTTCATTAACTTCAAACATGGAACTGCCCTCTCGTCCATTAGATCCAAATGTTAAGATTAAACGACCTAAAGTACTTTATCGTAGACGGAATACAAAATCTGCTGCAGCCAATAACCCTATTGATTGGGGAGAGCAGTGTGTTGATATGTTTGAAGTAATAAATCAAATAGGTGAAGGTACCTATGGTCAAGTTTACAAAGCAAAAGATAAAACTTCAGGTATTTATTATGCAATTTGTTCAGACTTAATTTTAAGCAGCACTAAATATATTTATAAAAATACAATGTATATATTCAATCTATTATATATTTTATTCAGTGTGTTTAATTACTTTTAAATATTGTTTTACTTTCAGGTACATTTGTAGCATTGAAAAAAGTTCGTCTTGAAAATGAGAAGGAAGGATTCCCAATTACCGCTGTTCGGGAAATAAAAATTTTAAGGCAATTAAACCATAAAAATATTGTTAACCTTAGAGAAATTGTAACTGATAAACAAGATGCCCTTGATTTTAAAAAAGTAAACTATAGATTGTATATTTTATAAAAACCCATTTGAACTCTATTCATTATTAGAGATAAATAAATATTATTCATGTTTTTTTTTTATTTCTTAGGATAGAGGATCGTTTTATTTAGTATTTGAATACATGGATCATGATCTTATGGGATTATTAGAGTCTGGAATGGTCGACTTTAATGAGACACATAATGCAAGTATTATGCGACAATTGTTGGAAGGTTTAAATTATTGCCATCGTCGAAATTTTCTTCATAGAGATATCAAATGCAGCAACATCTTAATGAATAACAAGTAAAATCTTGTTTATTGTTTAATTTACAGAATTGATTTTAATATTTTCACATTTTTATTACTTAATTTTGTTACTAAATTGTTTACTTATTTTTAACTTTAGGGGTGAAGTGAAATTGGCTGATTTTGGTCTAGCTAGGTTGTATAACGCTCAAGATAGACAAAGACCATACACTAATAAAGTGATAACCCTCTGGTATAGGCCACCTGAATTATTACTTGGCGAAGAGAGGTATGGAACTTCAATAGACGTTTGGTCTTGTGGGTGTATTTTGGGAGAATTGTTCTTAAAAAAACCTTTATTTCAGGTAATATTTTATTTTAAATTTATATACAACTTATTATTATATTATATACAGTCGAATCCGCTTAATTGGGACACATCGGGCGCTGACCTATTTGTCCCCATTATCCCGACTGTCCCGATTAGCCGAAGTATTTTACATACAATACATTCATTCGGGACTGTCATTAATATCCCCATTAAGCAGGTGTCCTCTTTAAGTGGCGTCTCCTTTAAGCGGATTCTACTGTATATTAAATTATAGGTGTTATATAGAAGCTAATTTAGTGTATACATTGTAAATTTTTAACATCCCTACATACCATTATTAAAAATTCTATTAAATTTAGTGATGTAACAAATTAAATTAACTATAAAATGTTTAGGTTTTCTAATTTGACAGTGGTGTTTGATGTGGTAATGTGTATATTATATTTTACAGGCCAACGAAGAAATGATGCAATTGGAAACAATATCTCGTTTATGTGGTAGTCCAACACCGGCTGTATGGCCCACTGTGATTAACTTGCCCTTCTGGCATTCCTTAAAAGCTAAGAAAGTACATCGACGTCGGTTACGTGAAGAATTTACATTTATGAATGATAGTGCCTTGGATCTTTTAGATCATATGTTAGAATTAGACCCTAGCAAACGAATTACCGCTGACAAAGCTCTAAAATGCAATTGGTTAAAAAATGTTCAACCTGATAAGTTAGTATTAAATTATTGATACAAATAATATTTTCACTAAAAAGAAATAGGCAATCAGTATAAATATTTTATCAATATATTTATCAAATGTATAGAATGGATGTGACTGCATTACCAACATGGCAAGATTGTCATGAGCTTTGGAGCAAAAAAAGAAAAAGAGATCAAAGAGTACGAGAAAACCAGCCTAAGACTAACGAATCTAGTGAACCAATACCGGCTGGAGGGTTAGTTTCATATTTTCTTTTTTTTATACATGTTATTGTTAAATATTTAAGTTAATTATTTATTGTTTTTCTGATTTAGAATTCCCGTTGATATACAAAATAATGAAAATAATTTAGCTGATGGCTTAAAATCAACTGTTGAAAATAATACCAATGAAGCGGAAAGTGATATTATAGCAGCTGCTCTTGCCAATAACAATTCAACAAAATCTGATATTGAATCTGAAAAGCCTAATAACAATGTGGAAACAGATGAGGTACATACACATTGATTCAGTATTCAGATAATATATTATAGTTGATTAGATAAAATAATTAGCTTAATGTTATCTATAGCAATTGGTAAATATAGTAATGTGATATATTTTATTATTTTTCTCTAACAATTATACCTCATTTTATGATAATTACAAAACATTTAATAGTTTTTTTAAGTAGTATGTTTAATTTATGATGAAATCATTATACTTTTGAAAATATCATTAGCTGATATTTACATTTTACATAAAATCTTGAAATATATATAAAATGCAATTGTGGAATTGCACCAGGCAAACGGCTTTTTCTCTTATAAAAGTGTTTTCTTTATATGGAGACTTTAGTAGGGGATGTAGGTAGCACAGGACTGTTACTTTCTGTTGTAAGGAGATTTATGTCTGTTATAACAAAATTTTACTATAGTATCTGATATTTAACATTTAAAAACTGAATTTATTTTTGCAACAGGAAAATATTTTTTACCTATTACATATAAATTACTTGGATGATATACAGCTACAAATTATAATAAAATATTGAATTGTATAAACTTAAAACGCAAGTACTAATATCTGATATTAATCTTTTAATAACGGAAGCAAATCTTGCAAAATGAAAATGTTTTTGACCAACAACTACTAAATTATACTGAAATAAAATAATACAGTTTAAATTATTTGTGTCACACAGCTACAAATTATAATAAAATATTGAATTGTATAATCTTAAAACGCAAGTACTAATATCTGATATTAATCTTTTAATAACGGAAGCAAATCTTGCAACATGAAAATGTTTTTGACCAACAACTCATAAACTATACTGAAATAAAATAATACAGTTTAAATTATTTGTGTCATACAGCTTCAATCATTTTAAAATCCTATATATTTTAATCTTAATGCGCAAGTACTAATATCTGATATTAATCTTTTAATAACGGAAGCAAATCTTGCAAAATGAAAATGTTTTTGACCAACAACTTCTAAATTATACTGAAATAAAATAATACAGTATAAATTATTTGTGTCATACAGCTGCAAATTATAATAAAACATTAAGTTGTATAATCTTAAAGCGCAAGTACTAATATCTGATATCAATCTTTTAATAACGGAAGCAAATCTTGTAACATGAAAATATTTTTGACCATCAATTCTTAAATTATACTGAAAAAATAAATAATAATCTAATGTGTGTCATACAGCTTTAAACATGTTAAAATTATAAATAGTTGTTAATCAGGCTTCCCATGCATGTTTCTATTTTACTTACAAACACTATGGCAAATTGTTGTTTATCAGAATTGATTCCGGTCGTTAGTTATAATAGTACAGTGCATTGTTCACCAACTGGCCGACCGTGAACTTTTTTTTACGGACCCTTATCCATGAAAAATTTAATTTGAATAAATAAATAAATATATATAAATACAAATTTAAAAAATGTATATACCTATTTATTAAAGTGTGTAAAATACAATTTGAATAAATAAATAAGTATAACCACAAATTTATAAAATATAAATACCTATTTATTAATTACTACGTTTATATGATGGCGTTAAAACGGTTTAAAACTTAACCGTTTTTAAAGTTAAAACGCTCGCGCTATGTAGTTTAAGAACTTAAAACTATTTTATTTGCTTAAACTTGTATATGTACATTTGATAAACCGGTTTATGCAAATAAAACGGTTTTAAGTTCTTAAAGTACATAGCGCGAGCATTTTAACTTTCAAAACGGTTTAGTTTTAAACCGTTTTAACGCCATCATATAAACGTAGTAAATGTGTGTAAAAGTCATTGAAACTGTTTGGACCACGCAAAGTTTGGTAATTTTCAAAACGGACCCTCATAGAAATAAGTTGGTGATCCCTGGTATAGTGTATTGACTTTTTATCAAAGTTAAAGTTAAGAACATTATTTGTGCTTAATTTTCGACTTTTTTTCAACATTTTAATTTTAATTTTGTAAATTTTACACTATGATCATATCATGTTTAAAAATTAAAATGTTGCCAAAAAAGTTGACTTAAGCACAAATAAATTTCTTGCTTCTAAGTTTGATAGGTCAATATTTATAGGACTCTAATATTAAAACTAACAACACACAATCGATCCTGATTAACACAAATTGGCTATGCACAAGCGTTGTAAGACAGAGACTATACATGCATGTGCAAGGACTAATATCTTATATTAGTCTTTCAATAATGGAAACAAATTTATTGTTGCAACATGAAAATGTTTTTCACTGACTATAAATTAAGCTAAAATAAAATGTACAGTTTAAATGGAATGTGTCATACAGCTGCAAACTATATTGAAATAGTATTATTTTAAAATGCATGTACTTATATATGAACTCTATATTGTGTTTGTTACAAAAATAAGTTTGGATTTTTGATTTAATTTTTCTCTATTTTTTTGTATAAGTATGAATTTGTCATAAGTTCATAACCAACATACTACATAGCAATGTTTTTGTGAATTAATTAATTTAATCTACATTTTATAATGTATTGTTTTTATATTATAGGTGTCTAGTACAACTGTTGACGTAATTGATGATTTAAATCTGACTCCTCCTATCAACGATTTTAATCCATGCTTAAACACTTTCCTTCCAAAAACTGGTAGATTTTAGATCTAGCATTTTTTTAAAAATTGTATTAGTTTTCTACACTCATAATGGTTTTAATTATTATTTTAATTATTATTATTATTAATATCATCATCATCATTAAATATGTTTATGTATACATAAATGTAGGGTGTTTTCCCGTTTTCCTGTAATAGAATTATGGGGGAAAAAACTGGTCTACCATACATATATTTGTATATAAATTATTATATGATATATAGTATATAGTATATACATATGTGTATTTTAGATTTATAATTTGTTTAATAATTTTTTACTTCGTTATTACTTAATATTATATAAAGATAACTATATGTTTATTATATTTTTTTTCTTAGAGATGATAGTTATATATTTTTACATTCAATTTGGAGACACGTACAATTAAGCTTAGTTTAATTTTTTGTGTTGTATATTGAATATTTATCCATGTAAAATTATAAATATTTGTAATTAAATTATTATAATTTAATTGTTATCCTGAAAAAATATTTATAATTTAATTGTTATCCTGAAAAAAAATCTATAATTTTTTTTTATACTTAAAAAAATATACAAAATTGCTCACTGGGAAAACTGCATGAACTTTCATCACCATATTTGTCGAGCAAAATTATACAATTAAACTCATTTCAATGAATTATAATACAAATATTAAAATAACTTTTACTACAAAAACTGTTTGCCTTAATTTATGACATGTCATACATTCTTTACAATCAACCAGATTATACCAAAGTAGATTTTTAATAAAAAAATTGTCCTAATTATTAGCTGTAAATTGTATTAATATATTTTTAATATTAATGAAATAATAATTGTTAAACAACTAAGCTTAAATTTAGATTTTCATCCATTAATATATTTGATATGTTATTGTTATCAAATACCTTATAAACTTAAAGCAATCGTTCATCAGGGTATTAATATTATTGAACTTGCTGTAGCTTTTTTTTCTCAATAAATCTTTATTTATATTTTACAAATTAGATTTAGTCCTAATAGGTTTAAGTAGTTGTATGTTTAATTATATGATCATTATGAACTGATACAAATTGTAAATATTTTTGTTAAATCTTATATATGAACTGTTCATTTGTGGTAGAGTATAATATATATTATACACATTATTATATATTATATTTTTTGAATGAAAGTATTATTGTTTCAATTTTTACAGTAAGTAGTATTAAGAAAAAACTATTTTAAGCTAAATCAACTTGAGAAAAAATATTTTGCGAACAATTAGTTCAACTTTATGCTTGATGTACGTTGTTATGTGTGTATAATATTGTATATTTTTTAATATAACATTAAAATGAATTAAAAAAATATTTCTAATTTTGTTCTCATCCACAAATCATTGGAATTAGTTTGAGTATGTATTCAAATTGTTGAAAGAAGTATAATATCACATTCACAATGATGTTCTGCATTTTAAATCATAATAAATTGTTGAAATTACACATGTAGATTATAGAAAATGTAATTTTTTTTTACTTCAGATTAAAAAAAAAAATATTGAAATATAATATTAATAATTAATCAACAATTAAAATTATAATTGATACATTTGTTGAATATTTTTTATTTAATAAACTGAATTTAAATGTATTTATCATGATTTTTTTTTTTTGCGACTTCAGAGCCATAATTTCTTAGTCTTAACTCATAACTAGAGACTGCAATTATATGCATATGCCAGATTTATTATAGTATGAAAAGTACAAATGGTTTGAAATGTTTTATGTTTCATATTTCTCTAAATCGACTGAAACACCAAATTGTATTTTTTAAATGTTGATTATTATTGCATATTAATTCATAAATGAATATAGTATGCATATTCAACAAGATATAAATCAACATATTAAATTAAAAAGAATGTCTGGGCACTATTAGTATTCTTTCTCGCAATATACCAAATTTGAGCTAAGCAAAACTAATCTTGTGTTGTTAGCTTTAATATTATTTAAGTGAATTGCCTTTAATACAACTTAATTAGTTGCTATTTTATGTGTTAGTACTTTGGTTTTTTTTTTATAATAATTCAATTTTTTAATTATCTTTTTTATTATAATATTCTACATATATAGGTATAACAATAATTTTAGTTTTGGATACTTAGTTCATTTTCAAACTGTGTTTTTGCATTGTGCATTCATAAAGTATTAAAATCCTTGAACCAAAATCTATTTATTTATTTATTTATAAATATGCCATATGGCATAAATAAACCAAAATTTATTTTCCATTTTTAAAATTTTTCGTATATGAGTATTATTTATAACAATGTAATATATTATGTAATAATACTATAAACATATTATGTTTGAATTAAAGCCTATTTATTTGTTGTTTGATTTTATTGTGAATTATAATTTTTCTTTAATTTAAAAGTACATACAAATATAATAAGTGCTATACAACATGCTGCAAACAATTTATATAATATCGTTTAGAAAACAAGTAAAGCTAACAGAAAAAACTAAATTCAAATCTCTACTATCCACTACTTTTTTTTCCATATCCATTAATAATATAATACAATATATATTTTTATTTATTTTAATATTTCTATATATGTCTATTATTATTTTAAAGTGTACATGCACAACTTCACAAAAAAAAAAAAATATATTTATTTATTCATACCTTCCTCTAGTGTATCCATAATATTGAAGTAAAATAACCGATCAAACTTCATTTTATGAACAACAATAACCATATAACAACTATACGCTCCAATAATTTAGTTCACCCTTTTTTATGTTTAAATTATGATTATATTTAAATACTGATTTCTGCATTTTTAATATTAGTTAATGACAATATTTTTGATTACTTGGATTTATTACAACATTTAAGGAGTATTATCTGACACGATAGAACAATGGTTAAATTTAAATTATTAATGCAAATTAAAAATAGATGATTTTTCTAAAAATCTTGACGGATGGTAATAGAAATTTGAACTCAAAGTTCCTCAGTTGTTGTTTTTTAAATACTAAGGATAATAGTCTGTTATATACTTTTCAAATGGATAAGAGCTTGCTAATTATAATTAAGTAGGTATTCAATAAAAAATGTTTGTTAACAATGAAATTACTAATTTAGTCTAGTATATTCAGACAATTTTTTTATATTAAAAAATGCTTACAAATCAATATTGCAACCAATAATTTTTTTTTAAAAAGTAAATAATATCCTAGTATACAATATTTTATTTTATTAAAAAAAACTTGTGAGAAATCTTGTATTACATTTAAAATTTTAAAGCATTTGGTGTTAGATTTTAACGTTTTATAAGTGATAAAACTGAATAAATAAAAACTAATTAACTACAAAATAGTTTGGAAAATGTTTGATATTTTGATAAATTTTGTAAAACTTTTTACATTAAAAACTTAACATAAAAATTGTGAGTATGTGATATATTTTAATTTGAGTATGAACAACTTAGGAGAAACCTTATGCTAAATGTATTTATTTTTAGTGTGTTGCATAATATATTAAAAATATTAAAAATAAAACCATTAACCAGGTTGAGAAAACAATCATATATGCAACAGGTAAAATTCCAAAACAAATCATACAAATCATACAATATTCAATAAGAAACATGCATTCAACCAAATTAGGTTAAGATAACAATTCTGTTATTCTTGATTATTTCCAATAAATAATTTATTGTAACACCTAAATTGTATAATTTATTTATTTTCAAAGTAAACTAAACTAAAGAAAACTATAGAAAATTAAATTATTTTATTTTTCATTTATTTTTATAGGTACTATGCGCATAATAAAGCTAGCTGAACGCTAACTGCAGAAAGGAGTCAAATCCGGCTATCCAAATGCTAAATATAGTGTTTGGAAATTTCAGTTTACTACAGAAAAGGATGACCAGAAATGATTTTTTTTTTTGTCTCTCCTGAAAAGTTATAAAAAATGGACCTATCCCTTTTCTGCAGTTAGCGATTTGACTAAATAGATTAATAAAAGTGTTAAAAAATGAAAAATGTAAATTAAAAGCTAGAAGTTTGCTATTTTCACTTTTTTAATCTTACTCTTATGACCTTAGTACAACCATTTTTAACAATTTTTATAACGTGTTAAGCTTGAAATTTGATTTACTTTTAGATATAAATTATAAATGTACCTACCTATAAGTAGTCAGTACTGTAGGTTTTGGGCGGTTGGGTTTTTACGTCCAAAAGCTATTACTTTGAACTGGAATAATCATCTTTGGGTCCTAAAGGCCGTCAGTGGACGTGTCTCTGGGGAGAGATCCACCTGTCAATACCTGATTTAAAATCCATACTGTTGTAAATCTTCGCTTTACCCATTCCTCGGACGGCTCGGACAGTGGCGAACGCAGGATTTTTCAATGAGGGGGGGCTTGAAAATTAGTAATTTTTATTTTGCCCAATCCAATGATTTCGGACATTTATTTGGGGTATTTTAAAATGTTTGTAACTTTTCAACTTTTCTGGTAGAAAAAATGCTCTGATCATAGTCTTCGATGCCCGGTGTATGTTTTTGGTAGCAAATTGGATCTAGTTGGTACTTTTAGGAGTTCGAAATTGAAAATGCTCAGTGCTTTTTAAAATAATTAGAGAAAAAAATGAAAATTTTTTAAAATTGTTTGGTAACCAGCTTGGTTATACCACAGAATTGATTAAATATCTAAAAAATTATTCATCCGATCAAAAAGCTTAAAAATGTAATACATAAGTTTTTATTATAGCTAAAATATTAACATAGACATCATGGTTTTTTTTTATAAGTATTTAAACTTCAAATTTCGTCAAAACAACAGTTAATTTGTAGTTCAAAACTTATAAAATTTTAAATGTGTATAGCTAAGGCTAGACAATTCAATACAAGGTCTTTTATACAAGTAGTTCATACTTTTACCGAAAAATTACAGATAATTTTAGTAAAATTGGTACCCAAACACAATGTTTTTTCAAAAATGAATTAATTCTGGTAAGACGTATATGAAATTTATGTCTTGCTTATTATAGTTGACAGTTGAAACTTGATAAATTTTTTTAAGTAATATAATACAACAATGGGGGGAGGTGAAGCCCGTTAGCCCCCCCCTACGGGCGCCACTGGGCTCGGACCATGTCATGGGTGAGTGTCCGACTCCAACTGCATGTTGAGTCTACGCAAAACCTGAGAGAGCCATCTTTCTTCTTCACAAGTACTACCGGTGCAGCCCATGGAGAATACTAGGTTCGACAAAATCCTATTCCTCCATACCTCGCACCATTTCGGCATTCACCTCGTTTTTCTCTTAGGAGTACGTGTTTAGGGCCACGGAATTTGGATCTTGAGATGGATCTTTTAGTCTACCTCCCGAGTTCTACCTGCCTCTTCGGAGAAGACTTGTTTGACCAGCTTACCTTAGTACCTACTCACCTTCGGATAAACCTGCGGTTGTTAAGTCCACCCCTACGGTATCAGGAGTTACTGGAGTTCTCCAACTCACGGAAACACGTCTTTCATTTCCCAAGTGGATTATGCAAACACTATAGTCCACAGCAACCTGTTGCTCCCCGAGGAAATCATGGTCCAGAGAGACATTTCTGATGAGATCGTCTAACACTGCAGCCTTGAAGCTTAGGTACCTTCAGATCCGGGCCCAAAATTCAGAAAACTCTGAAATTTCTTGGGTTCGACTGTCCGCCTTACAAACAATCTCCGGTTCTTCAAAAAAACTCCGGCCAAACTTCTTTGCCACTCACGGTGTGACGTATGTTCTCGCCACTTGGGAGTCCAGTAGCGTGACTATACTGCCCAGAGTCACTTTACCTGCCACTTGGTCTAAGCGGTGCTCAATAGTTTTGATTGCAGACTCGACTGCAACTCGTCACCAATGAACTTTTCCAATAATTCAAATTTGAACACTGGACATGGCAAATTCCACCAGGGACTGCAACCTTGATGATTTTTACGGTTCCGGTACGGTACCAAAAAAAATTAAAATTTAGGTTTCGGTTTCTTTTCGTTTCTTCTTCTTCTTCAAAAAAATGTATTACTTGTTTTAGTTTATACTTTATAAAAAATTTGTAAAGTAAAAGCATTGGTTTCGGTTTTTAAATTAATTTAAATAAGGGTTTCAGTGAGGTTTCGGTGTTTGGTCTATGCTCAGAATCGTTTTTCGTATGTATCGGTACAATGGCTATTGTAATATCTATGATTAATTTGGAATTTATTAAAGGTCAATTTTTTTTTAATACCATACATAAGTATATAATATGTCTTATACCTAGACTGACATACTGTCTCCGCTCAGAATCGTTTTTCTTATACAATGATATATCATTGAATTCAAATTTAATACCATACATTATATAGCGACACCCTTGCAACCTACAGTAGAGCAGAGCACCATTTTAAATTTTTTTTTGCATAATTTATAACACACATTTATCATCTTACGCCTAGGGATCAAGTTTTTCTCTACATTCCAAAATGAACTCTTATCCCTAAGATTTGGACTACATGTGACTTCATGGAGTTTAATTGTTTAAATGCCCTTAAAATAAAATATAAATAAATAATATAAAAAATTCGCTCTGCTGTACAGTAGGTTACAAGTGGGTCTCTGTATAATGGATGGTATTAATTTTGAATTCAATGATATAATATCATTGTATAAGAAAAACGATTCTGA
>WHPZ01582998.1:0-18202 GCA_016617965.1 Macrosiphum rosae | reverse complement strand
TTTTTAAATCATAGTCGGGTTTTTATTAAGAATAAGATACCTAGGTCTGAATAACTAATATTAGAAACACGCATTCATACAGGTTACTGCTCCTAAATCCCAATTTCACAAACCTTATATAATTTCTATTATAACTATAATATTATTTTGTTACAATACGATGTTAGACTATATTATTTTTAATCTATGCCATGAAAGATAATATATTCTATTTGAGGATTTAAAATTATACAATTATTGTGGTGATGGTGAACATTTGGAAATTGAAAATTGGTAGTTATTACTGGTATGATAGAAGTTAAACTTGTTTTTAAAAAAAACAGGGATGTGTCTTTCTGCTGTACTTATAGTAGATTTTAAGTTTATTTCATGTGTGTCAGCCTCTACTTCTATAAGTTTATTAGTTTATTAATTATATAATTTATTTATATTTATATTATACTAGATTAACAAATTTTTGCAAGAACAACTTACGAAGAACTTTGAACTAAAATTTAATACCTTAGGTTTTTTCAATTTTTAGCTATAAAATAATTTTTCAAATTGTTGTGATTTTTACGAGTTTTGAAATAATTTGAACTTCAGATACCTTTAAAAAATGTGCTTATAATATTTTTTTAATAATTACGTATAAAACTTTACAGTAACCTTGTATAAAATGTTTATGAACTGTTATTCACAAACAAACATTTAATAAATTTAAATAAATCGAAAAATAATAGAAATTTCAAAAGTATAAAGATGTTATATATTTTATATTTTATAGTATGAAATTACAAATAAAAACAAAAATTTTGAAAACTATATCATTGAAACATTGTTTATACTGCTCCTAAAAGTGACAGTAGATATAAAAAAAAACACCATAGGTAGGTCTGTTTCAAGTTTCTACGATTCGCATTTTATTTTTTTTAATTACAACACAAGAGCAAAAATCGTCTATGGAGATAATTAATTCGTAATTATATGTTTTAGTATCCAATTTCATCTAAATTTAAACTTTAAAGACCTATATACTTACAGAATTAATATTGCTTCTATTGCAGTCATTATAAATGTGTTAAAATTATAGTGTTTACCTAATGATGTTGGGCGTAGTTATACATTAGACATACCTGGAAGATATTTTTAAATTATTATTAAATTAATAGCCATGTAAAAAATTCTAATAATTAATAATATAGTTATAAAAATAGCTATGTTATAATATAATATTATTGTGTATATATTTTTACAACATTTTGCAAAGTGTTTTTTAAGCCCAAAGTTTTTTCTTATTTTACAACAAACCACTTTTTATTTTTCGTATAGACAAATCACATACAACTATATGTAATCGCTATTATTAGATATGTTATTATTTTATAATGGTATATTTTGATTATATAGCCACACAAATACTGAAATACACAAGACAACTAAATATAACCATATTGTAACATATACGCCATAGGTACATAGGCGTTTTAATTAACGACGATTGTCTTTAAAAATGCAAGTAAATATTTTAGGTATTAGTCATTACTCATTAGGTAAAAGATATATCATTAGGCACCTAATAAGTAATAAGTATAACCTACTTATTTGTAATCACTGATCCTTTACCTGTACCTATTAAAATGATAAAAGAAATTGGAATAATATTTACAATTTTAAAAAATACAAATTTGATTATTTTGATGTTTTAAGATTATATAAATTGATTTGGAATAATTATTGTGAAAAACTTAAGATCATATTCGAGCTAAATTGTTAACATTTAATGTTTTATTGTTAGTTAGAAATTTGTATTAAGCACTTAAATCCAAGAATTTTTCTGTAAAGATAATCTGAACATTTTATTTTAAATTTTTATTATTGTGTTTTTGGATTTTTATATTAGTTTAATCTCTTACAATTACAGTTCGTTGTACATTGCAATTAGAACAGATAAAATAGTTTCTTTCGATCATATACTTTTGTTTTCAATTACCAGTGTAAGTATGGTGTTTATCATCATAATATACACTTCAAGGCAAATGTTAAAACGTTTCCATCACAATTATTCCTAATCGCACAAGACACAAATAACGTCATAATAATGAGATTTTGAGTACTATGAACGAATTTAATTTGTATAATTACATTGTAAGTAGGTAAATAATAACACAAGTATATTATAAACGAATATTGAAATTTATTTTATTGTTTAATATACTTATACGTAGCCACGTAGGTATAGGAAAGGCTCAAGGTTGCAGGGCAATGATAAGTTAAAAAACAGTTACCTATACTTTATTTGTAAGTAACTATTGTAACTTAACGAGTTGAATTTTTTCTCAGTATAGTATTATGCAATTACTAATAGGTTGATATGGGCAAAAAATATATTTTGCTTTGTAAAAATTATTTTAATTCAGAGAAAAAAAATAACAATCGGAAATAGGTATTAAATAATAAATTAGTAGGTATTTAATAATGTTCAGTATATTGAAAGTTGAAGATTGTTAACGTGTTAAATGTATTATTTCCGGATTTCAATAGGAATCAAAATAACGTAAGTATCTAATATATATAAATACAAATCTATAGACATTTCTATAGATAATTATGATCTAATCCAAGCACATTAATTTAAAATCTCTGAAAGTCTGAACAATATAACAATAACTATAATAATCCAGTTCAACATTTAAAGAGATGATGGTATCTTAAAAAAATAACCTAAAATCGAAGTTATTAAAAAATTGATGTTTTGTGTACATACTTTTATCAAATTTGCTTATTATTGTGCATCGGAATAAATTCCAAGTAGGTATATTTAGTTAAAAAAAAATACGACCATGTTACAAGATTTTTAACTAAGTTAAGTTAGTTTTTTTCCATTTAACTTGTATCATATTTTACAAGTTAAACGAAAAGAAAAGTAACTTTAATTTTTCCATATAAATTAAACTAAAAAAAAAAAATTTGCCCAATCTTGAAACGTAGAAACGACATAGAATTGAGCTGTCTGTTGAACATTATAATACGTATACACGAATACATTATATTATTTCGTATGGATATCATAAAGCCTAAAAGTATACGTTGGCGTTACGAATTTAGAAAATGTTACAATACTTAATAAACATTCAATAGTATAGTTTCCCATGAAATAAAATATACATGTGGAGGAATACATTGGAATAAGCAAAAATTATTCAATGTCACATAACCGTTGACATTTCAAATTTCTATAACAGCGTAGAGGACAATGAATATTATTTTGCATCCTTTTGCATGCATAATATTATTTTAATGTATATATAACATTATTGTTAAATCTATTGTTGCAAAAAAACACGAAGATGGAAGAAAATTAGATATTAATATTATAATATTATACTAAGCTAAGCGAAAGCTTATTTATATTTATGATCTAAATCCATGTAAAATCGAATTCTTCTGTGTTTAAATATTATAGCAAGATAATAATATATTCTCTTAAGAAAAATAGCAATAATAAATACATGTAATGGCATATTAAATATATATTTGATCAATGTAAAACCTAATATTATATATACCTAACTTTATGGGTTTTGTGTCTTTTCGATTACATCTTAAGATGATATTTCTAATAATATATTTATAAACGAACACGTCACGTCAATTTAAAAGTAATGTTTCATCATTTCAATTTATACATCTACCTAAATATATAAACGTAGTATCCCTTAATCAATCAACCTGAAAAAATTATATATAAAGCGTATGAATCATATTTTAAGTTTAATCAGATATTTAGTTTTTATTAATTTAGTGTAACAATCTCCTAAGTCCTAAGTCTTAAACCTTTGTATCAATCAGACATTTTTAACTTTTTAAATTACATTTTCCTATACCTAGGTTATATGTTTAGATATTATGTACTTATTCATTGTGGCTATTCAAGTATATGACAATTTTTTTTTTTTTTTTGATATTGAGTACACGACAAATATATACATTGTTTTTTTATAATATTTTAATAATTTTTTATTATTGTTGACAGGTAGTACAATGCTTAAAACTAACGTTGTATTAATTATACTAATAGTAATTACCATACAATTTAAAATGTAGACAAAAGAAGGCATTATAGCCCATAGGGTACCTACGTCTAATGTAGATGACAATCTACATTATTACCACACTTTAATATTCTTATTTTCTAAACGTCAAATATTTATAATGATTAAACTATTTATTTGTAATTTGATTTATCTATCTATAAGAGAACAGTTTAAATAGTTAAACTTTTAAAATGTTTATTAAAAAAAAAAAAAAAAACTATTTATTTATTAAAACGTCCGTTACCTAGTTAAAACTCTCTTCCCCCTTGCTGACGTTATCAAAGGATTATTTGTCATGACCGGATTATATTGTAGGTAATTTATACTAGGCGCGTACACAGAGAAATATCAAGGGGGTGGGGGGGACTATTAACCATAACTAGGGCTAGGATTTATAATGATATGCAATATAAAATAATAATTAAATTAAATTAAATTTACAACGACTTAGCCATTATTTTCCGAAATAATATTATCGTTAAGTGAAAGAGAAGCTTTCTAAAATGTCAAAGAAAATCCCTGATTTCATGAAATTGAAGTTATTATGACTTTGGACTTGGAGCGTGTATAATGCAATTATGTATCATGTATGAACACACTTGTTATATTATATCATAACGTAATATGACGCGACACCTGGCTTTTTACACCACTTTCGTTTACCTACCATAAAATATCAATTTATCGTGTGTATAGTTTTTATGCTCTGCTATAATATCGATATAGCTATACTTAAAATATGAAAGTATGTGCGAAATACAAAAAATTCTGATGTGTGTGAATCAATATGATTCAATTCGTAAATATTACTAACAACATTTTTAAGAGGCCACTGCAAAAGAAACCGTAGATTGCGTATTAAAAATCCTATAATGACATATTTAATATAAAATACAAATTAAAAGTTAAAGTACGTACGTGTGTATAAGTAAACGTGTTTTCATGTAACATTTCGGGGTGGGGAGGGGGGCTGTTGTAGAGTTATAAATCTCCTTAAAAAAAGTAAAAAAAAACAGAATATTACTCAAACAGAGGCGTAATTAAGGAAAAACGGTGCGGTCGGTGAATCGTATGTAAAACCATTAACAAGTATATTATTATTATTATTATCCTTAGTACATAGAGTTATATAAATTTGAATAATAACTCAACAACTAGTTCGAATTTCGATAAAATCTGCTTGACAATATATACAGTAAAAACAGTCTGTGTTGAACTAGTTGGTTCGCTCGTACATTGGTACAGCTTAAGAGTGCTTAAAGTCTTTATGTCTTTCGTGCAAAACGTCGAATATCAGAAAAATATTGTTCGAACGTAATTTAAGGAAAAAACTGTGCGGCGAGCGCAGTCGTCGGTGAATCGTTCTGTATAATACCACCCAGCTATTATTATTATTATTATTATTATGGCCGATGACGAGGAATCTAAGGCAGACGATGAGCAGACGAAACGAGATCTATTCACATAATTATATTGAATAGACGGTGTTTCATAGGTATACCTCTCTACATGGCAATATAATAATATAATATATAATATATACAAACAGTAGAGGCTGGCGGGGTAAAGAATGTTTTTTTATTTTTTCTAACTCATTCGGCGAAATAATCAGTCCGTCTGCAGCTATGTCGTCGGGACTCTCAAATAATGTATAATATACGCATATAATAATATGTATATCGTTTCGTTGTATAGGTATTTCGTGCGTAGAGGATATATAGCGACGAAGAATACAACTGTGCGCGGTATATAATATATTACTTAGGTAGGTATATATAATAATAATATATATATATAGACATGTGCACAACTAGGAGTAGACCATATATACAGGGTAGTCCGCCTACCGAGCTCACCTCTGCAATTTTCTTCCTTCAATAACGACAGTTCACAAATTCTGATTTCTGGATTTTTTTTTTAAATAATACCTATACTAATATTAATAAATACTATGTTTTCAAATTCTTTATTTTTTTTTTTTTGTATTATAGGGACTTACGCATAGGCTTCCACGTGGTGATACAAACTTCTTTTTTTCAAATGAAAACACCTCATGTTTACTGCAGATTATTTAGCGGATAATTGTTTTTAAAATGATTCAAAATTCAAACAGTTCTTAAAATGGTTAAACTATCCATAGTTTTGTTTCCGAGTGAACATTTTTATAAAGATACGATAATTGTAGATAATCATTATCCACTTATTAATGTTTATAATAAAAAACGAGAGTTTCGTTTACAAAAGATATAATAGATTGTACCTCCAAGGGACACTCCTCGAGCAGTACAAAAAAATCTCGAGAATTTGAAAACATGGGTCTTCTAAGAATTCAAAATTCAGATTTTGAACGACTGCGCATTAATAAATGAAAAAAAAAGGGGTGAACATGGACTGTGGATCACCCTGTATACTCCGAGCGCATATAACTATTATTATAGTTGTGCTCGAGGATGGAAACAAAAAAAAAAAAAAACGCATAATGTAAAAACTAAGGAAAAACAGTCTTAGTGAACGCGTCCATGTGTTTTGGGCGTATAATATAATAATATGTAACGTTCGTGGTAGAGGTGCGGTGCGCGGGAAGACGTGCAGCATTTCGCCGACAATAGTAGACAACAATAGTTGTAGACCGGTTGAAAGAATAAAAAACGAAATAAAACCCGAACTTATGTCTAGCATTTTGAAATTTAAAGGTCACCTAGGCGGTATGGAAATTCACTCTTATTTTTTTTTCTTACTATTTATTTTTTATTTTGTTTTACAACAAACCATTTATTTACACACACGTATTATAATATACATGTATATATATATATTATTTATAACCGAATCATGTATAGAGGCTTTATTATGGCAATTAACATCGTCGTGGTGCAGCTGCTGTGCATGTTACTCTGAGTTGTTTATAATAATAATATAATTGAACGTGGTATAGTTAATGGATGGACGGTTCCAGCCTTGCAACTAGGTTTATATAATAATAATATATGCGATTGTTCAAGTGTAATAATTATCACTCTGTCCATCTTCGATTTTGTATCTAAGATACATTGCATATATTATTAATATGTCAATGCTGCGTATAAACGAGTTGAAATGATAAAGCCAAGTAAATTTCAACTTTACATTTTTGCATTTAATTATGTCTTAAATCAATTGGATTTTTATCGATATTGAATTAATAAATAACGAGCGTACTTATTACTTTTGATAACATCAAAGTTACGTACCTTGATATAAAAAAATAAACAATGATTAATATATAGTAAAATTGTTATAATATAATATAATATTATTATAATAATAATATAACAATTAATAATATTATAATATAGGAAATTAAAAATGTAAGTTATTCTTAAATGAAGGTACTTCTTGTTGCCATTATATCCAGAAATGTCCAATTAAAAATTAAAATAACATACGGACATTAGTCAGTATTATTCATAGGCTATTTATACATCTAAAAAAATATTGACTAAATTTAAACTAAATGTTAATAAGTAAATTGTTATTTTCTTATAGTTAAGATCCTCTTAAGATGATATTATTATCAGAGAGCAAATTTGTATTTAGTAGAACCAACATTGTGTTGTTGGCAATTTAGTATTATACTGATTTAACCTATTACCAAACTTTAAGTTAAAAACATTACCTGTGTTCTTACGTTGGCTTTTTTACGATATTTCAATTTTTATGTGAATTAGGAGTAGGTATGTAAAATTTTACAATTTAAAATTGCTCAATTATCTTGTTTTCAAATATTGAAATATCATAAAAAAACCATAGAAAGAAATTAGATGATTATTCTTAACATTAAGTCAATTTACTCTAAAACTAAAATTAACAGCACAAAGTTGGTTTTGTTGAATGAAAATGTTGCGCATGAGTCAGAGACAGAAGACAAATAGTGCTCCGACATCCTATTATATCTTAAACTTTACGGAGTTAAACAAAAATAGTAAACTGTTAACTTAAAGCTTTTTTTGATTGTTTCTACCAACTTAACTTATCTTAGTTAAAAAAAAACTATCTTTGACTTGTCTATCCTTTCATTACATATTATAGCACTTATAGCACCTATATATGTACCTATACCTATTTTATTTATTTTTTTTATAATTTTATTACATACTATTATATAGGTATTTGAATTTTTTTATGCAACATAGCATTGGTATATTATGTTAGTTATATAGTACAGTTTTACAATAAGTGCAAATATACATAATTTTTTTTTTTTTTTTTGGGAGTGGGGCCTTACACAAGTCCTTCATAACATTGATTAAAAAAACGCGTTACATAGCCCCCCCCCCACGTTTCCCAACTATGGTTATCGACATACAAATAAATATTATTATTTACATAATTTAAACATTCAATATTTATTTTATAATTAGTTAACGGAACATAATACACAGCTGACAAACACGCATAATCTGTGGTAAATATTACACTGTCTGGTCATATTTCTCATATTATTATATTCTCACACCACATATTATTTCCTACAAAAAAATCGACAACAACTCTGCTTAATGTCAGTGTTTGTATCACCTATATAATAGGTATTTTATTTCAATATTTTTATAATTGCGAAAACCATAAAAAAAAAATTATATTACTTATAGTACCTATTTAGGTACTTGATAGTGACTTGATTTGAGGGGCATTTCACTATTATTGTATATTGTGCTCTTATTTAAACAGTGTTTAGGGGCGTCATTTGCAAGGATGTAATGCATTTGCATCTCACTGATGACCTTTATAATGATATTTTATAAATTTATTATTGAAATTTATAAACGAGTTTGTAACACAGAAATTACTACGTTTTTATGGTTTCAAACATTTTTAATAATACAACTCAATTGAAGTGAATAAGTGATATTTCTTTGAATTTAAATTCTTCTTATCTATAGATAATAATATATTTAATATTTATTGAACATTTTATATTTTTAACATTTTTTTTTTTATTATAGGTACTTTAAAATTTTTTATACATTTTATTTTAATTGTATAAATTATTTCTAATTTGTTTTCTAACCATCTTAAATTATATTGTGAACTTCCATTTGCTTTAATGTTTTTAAATGTAAAAAAATATTAATAATGTTTTTGTATAATGCATGAACCCATACTTGCTCGCTTTCATTAATTGTATTAGATAAAGAAGACCATCAATACATTTTGTAATTAAATGATTTTATATCATTTTTAAATCTGTAGGTATTTTGCAAGCGACTCTCATTATGTTTAGCCTTCAGTAAAATGTTTTGCATTCCATACAAAATACCAATTAGATACACATTTATATCTATTTACCTACTTTTTTAATTTTGTTTATTGTTTAAGTTTTATAATAAGTTTTTTCTTATATTGTAATTAATTATAATACACATGCCCAAGCACCTTCCCGACACACTGGGCTAAAACGAAAAGGCCATTAAAAACATTTTATTATTTATGAAATATATCAAATTGTACAATTAAAAAGTAAATTATAAATTTAAGTAAGTAATACAAACCAATGGCCCTGTTACCGAGACTTCAACTTTTATAAAAATAAAAAACTAAAATAAATGTAATATACATTTTTCTTAATTTAAATAATAATTTTCCAACTATAACTATAATAATTATAATATGATTGTTAAATCAAAATTACATTTAATTTGAATTTAGTATCTTGCACGTCAAGGATAGGTAGTATCGAATATGACGTGATATAATTATTTAATTCAAACGCATTTGAAATATATATCATTGTCCATTATAATATTATTGCATTTATGATAATTAATAATAAAATGTTGCTTTGAAAATGTTTCATGTTTTCAAACGTCATTCGTACTATTGTATTATAAAGCTTATAAAGATAATTAAATTCAAATAGATTAGTATTAAATAGTGTATAATATACTTCTAGAAAATGAACAGCATAGCTAAATAATTGTGCACGAACTTCGACCTTAATAATATTACCCATTAAAGTGAGTACGACAAGATAAAAATATATTCGTTATTGCTAAGTTTAAATTAAATGTCTAAATGATGATTGTTTTCGAATACTTCAACGGATCAACTGGATAATATTATACCTAGGTAGGTACCAGCTGTACACCGCCACGGGTACATTTTATTACTTTTCTAATCTAATATATTATTATGTAGGTGCACAGGGGATTTTTATTTTACGATCATGTTGATCTCGGTATTTTCGAAATGTTAAGAGATTTATTTAACATTTTATGCTGGTTTTAACTAGGTACCTCAAAGATTTTACGAGAACGGAACATACTTTTATAGGCATTACCTCTGTCACTCGTTAACGACATATTTACTTTCGAGTTATATAGTACATATTATTATTATAGGTGGACATGCGGTCAGTGGTGCGATTAGAGTTTAAATCTGAAGAGGGTGAAGCCACTAGATATTTTCATAATCTCTTTTGAAGAAGAAAGAAGTACCAAACAGTGACAGTGATGATTATTTTAGTACAAATATTATGTATTTTTTTTTTTTGCATGGTTATGAAAGTATAAATACCCAAATATTAATATTTGTGATGAAAAATCTCAATTTATTAGTATTCGTATTAGTCATTATTAATTTTTATGAATTTGACATTAAATAATACAAGTCATTAAATTCACTTTTTAATAAATTCGAAATATGAATATTTTTTTCAAATAATTATAGAAAGATTGTAGAAGGTTAGACAGTGCGTATAAGTATGTATACGTTATTTTAAGTTGATTCTTTTTAATATTTAATATAATATATATATTTAAAAAATATAGTTTCTGATTGGTTTCTATTAGGTATTCATAATTTATTATTATAAAACCTCTCTAAATAATATGTATATTTTAGTAATAAATACTATTTTAGTATTTTATGATAAAGCTGTACTAAGCTATATTCAAGATAATATTATCTGTTGTTGTATTATTCAACATTGTTGTCGTTGGATACAAAGTAATTGTTTTACAAACCGTGGTGATCGCTAAATATTTTTAGAAATTTGTTTTCTAAACCGAGGAAAGCACATCTTAAAACGTTCGTTATCGGGACGTCGCTCCCAAATCTCTCTTCATTTTGGCATCGTATGCGGTTGAAGTTACTATATCAAACAATAAAATACGTATGATTTATAAATAAACTATTCAAGTTGGGTACCTGTGCAGTATATATTGCCATTCGGTAACTACTATAAGTAGTTTATTCCATATTATATATTATTGATGTTAATATTACGTAGGTATATAGTTAGTATTCTGATGAAATATATGCTACGGTCATATCGTACGGATAAAAGTAAATATTTTAACGTAGAGTGTGCAGGACACTACACACACACACACACACAAATATATAATATTATGTATATATTATATTATATCGTAGAAAAAAAAAACGTGTGAGAGAGAGCAGATTCGACGGTGTGTGGTATGGGTGACGTCTGTGGTGTAACATATGAATGCAATGTAAATATCGTATGAAATGCGTCGAGTGCGTTGAAAAAAGAAACACGAAAAGAATTCTTTATAATATAATAGCAGTCAGTATAGGTACCCACGTTGTACATGAGGTATTACAAACGGGCGTAAATATTATATGATCATAAAATCATTATAATAATATGGTCTTTGCCATCACCTATATATGCCTATTTTATTATATACCCATCTACTATGTTGTGTACCTTGCCTACAACTAACAGTATCCTAAATTTCATCGTAAACGAAGAGGGTGAGAACTAAGCGTCTTGTATTGTAAGTTTTTAGTAAACGGTATTACAGATTAGGTTAGGTACCTAATATGTCTGGGTAGATAGGCACTGTCGGTAAGTCGTAATTTATGACTTTTGTACATTATATATTTATATATTGATATACGAGCAAACGTTTAGGACATATTATTATTTATTTTGTGTAATGCTAAGACCTAATTAAAACCGGACATGACTTGTTTCAACAGTTATTTGATATTTCATTATTCACAGTAATTATTTTAGTACGATATGTGAAGTTCTCCCAGACTTAAAATAAAACAATTATTTTTATCATCAATATAATATTTTGTATAATATTATTATAACTTATGTATGGCTCTATAATATTATGTTGACATAGGTACACGAGGTATTACCAACGGACGTAAATATTATATTACGGTAAAAAAAGAATTATAATAATAATATGGTCTCCATTACTAGTGTTTATAAGTAAACAGACACAGTATACCTACCTATTAATAGTCACCTCCCAATTATATCGTAAATGAAAGGGTGACTTGTATTTATCCTGTACTAACCTGCAATACTGTCAGTTTGTATGTAGGTATTACTAGACAATATATTATTATTAAATGGTAAAAGTAGTTCTTATATAAACGACTATTTCTAAGTTCAAACATCTTAAAATAAATATTGTATACCGATATAGTTTAGATACAAACTGACATTTGTAGGTACCATCGATGAGTCGTAATTTATGACTTTTGTACATTGTAAATTGATATATGACTAAGCATAAATATTTGAGGTATATTGAACTGTGTAATGCCTAATAACTAATCATAACCGGACGTGACTTATTGTAACAATTATTATATATTATTCACAATAATTATTTTAGTACGATGTTCTCCTAGACTTGAAAAAAACCATGATTTTTACAATTTTACTATTATTTTATCAATTTTACTATCATATTATTACGTATAATACCTATTATAATACGAATTATATTACTTGTTTTTTTTTATCAAATATTACAATTTTGTTTACAATTATTATTTATTTAAGTATATTGAACTTAAGAGATGTTACAGTAATATTAATTTGTTATTTTTTGTTAAAAATGTGTAGTAAATAATATTATAATAACTCTAAACGACCTATTATATTATACCTTTTCGTATACTTACACTGTGTATATTTTAGCCAATATTATTTATATGAACTAATGAACTTTAATCTTTAAGTTAGACAACCCGTTTATGGTTATTAATTACGAATGATAATATTTTATATGAGCTCAAAACATAATATTAAACTGGATAGACCAGTACTCCGTAATTTTCGGTACAGGACAACATGGCAAAACAGTGGACATTTAAAATAATCTATAAAAATTATGTTTATAATATCAGTATAACTTTAGTTACTTTTCTCAAAAAAAAAAAAATTCAAAAAATAGAACAACGAACACTAATTTAAATATAATATAAATAAATTACAATTGTAACATAGCAGTAAATATGCAATTAGTTTATTTTTGTCAGTAATAATAACAACAGACATAAGAAATAACAATTTATGAATGGAAGGTTACTCATCCCCTGAAATAGTTTGTGTTGGGGAATTGAGGTCAGTTTACATTTATTAGTTTTTGTTTAAGGAATATAAATTAAAATAAATAATAATATTATTACTTTGTTTGTAAGTTAAAACATTGCTTGGTTTATAAACAAATAGCATATAAAACATTAAAGGAAAAAGTTTATACTGCAGATAAGACATATATAATATAAGACATCAAAATAATTATCCATCTATATAATGTAGTGTTTTAAACACATACAAATTGTAACAACTCAATAATATATTTACATTACATTTTATACAAAATCAACCTCGTACAAAGGAATCATTTTACCAACATTTGAGTAGCACATACAAATATCTAATTTTATCATAATAATAATTGTGTTGGATACAACATTTTACATTATACCAAACAATATTGTGCAGTGCAACGAACCGATAAATAGCTAGCGATAATGAAAACTTGGTTTCATTTATACTTATATGGCTATATTGTACTTGAACAGTATGTTGGTTATATAATAACCAGATATAGTTATAGAATACAGAGTCCCGATATTGTTATAGAATATTGATTGGAAAACAGCTACATTTACATTAATTTAAATGCATTTATATAATTTTATTTTTTCCAAAAACAAAAAATATTTAACCAGTGGTCATGATTTAATTGATCATCATAATGTAACTTTTAAATTTTAAATTATTATAATATACGATAATTCAATGTTGAGGGAATTAGATCCATCAAAAATATAATACTTTTCATACCTGAAGATAAGACTTGATGTGGGTTTCCACTGGACCGTTTTCATATTATGTACGACGTGAAAGTTTATTGTGTACATAATATACACAATACGCACACGTCTTTAAAATGTATTGAGGTGGGTTTCCACTACTTGAGTCTACGTGTACGTGCATAAATATACTTTTATGTGATTGGTTGCCGGTTGGTATACATGGTAAGCTTTTGGTGTACCAGAGTGTTAACCAGGATACCATGTAGTTGGATCTAGTTCAACTTCTACGTGTTGGCTCTATAGTCTATATTGATAACATAAGAATATATTAGGTACCTAATATGTTAATCCTGACCGATTTAACCCATCTTAACCGATGGGAAACGTTTGGGAGACCGTTCATGACGATTCGTTCAATAAATGAACGTACACGTACAACGTATGTAGTGGCAGCCCACCTTTAGACTTCGGTAACTGGTAAGCATTGGTAATTATGTTGTGTATTTTTAATTGTTGCTAACACCACAGACATAATATAGATGGACTGCTAGTTTAGCCTTTATCATATTATCAGCGATCATAAACTTATGTTAAAGGTAAATAATAGTGGACAAATGTTAACCTATCTCTACATCTTTCTTTCATAATAATATAATACTCACTTATGTTTATTAGGTATTTACAAATTAAATTTTACAAGTCTTATCACTTTTTTAATCCTAATAATACTTTCCATGTTATTTTACCTTCTCCGGTATTTTTATTATGGCTGAACTTAGAGAGCCTAAAGACTAAAATCTAAAGCCTCTAGCTGAACTTATTGATGGTGAAGGGATATAAAAGCGCAGCCGATCTATATTATGTCTGTCAGTCTATGGCTATCACTTAGAGTAGGCGGTTTGGATGGAAATATTTTAACTTAGTCCAACTTAATGGTGACATATAGTATACCGTAACCGTGCGGTAACCACATCCAAACATTTCGGCAAACAAAAAGAATATCACTCTAACCACCTAAGAACAGGACAGGAAGATACGTGTGAGTCATAGATAACAAAAACATGGATAGGACATAAACGTCTTTTCTGCAGCATTCAGCGGTCATCAATGATGTTACTAAATTGAAGCTGTTTGTTATAGAATTTATTATATTATCTAAATAAGATCATATTCAGTATTGCAGACAAACGGACTCAATTTCTTATAAGTTTAGGACTGACTACCAAAATAATGTGACCTCAATTGGAAATGTCCTATCCACGTAAAAAACGTCTTTAGTGCACGTACTACGTACACGTTCAACGGTCCAGAGGAAAAGGTCCGTCTTAAAAGATAAAGCGTATAATAATTGGGTTACTGACCATGAAATATAAGCTTTTAGCGCAGAATTCTGTGGCTATATATTAGTATATAATCAATCTTATTTGTGAAGAAACCTATAATAGTGTGGTCCGATATTATTGGTGTGATTGGCACCGTACGAGGGCAACCGTACGTTGGCCAATATTAAATACGTTACAATATTATCATGTGTAACAGTATTCTATTCGACGAAGTGTACACTTTTAGTGCATGTCACACACATATATATATATATATATACATTAATATTAGTACTATATTATCGATATGCGTTTGAGGAGGAAAATCATTAGAGATACCGGGACCATGGGGGAGATTATCGTCGGCGAGTTAAATTAAACACATTTTCGAGATAGCATAATATAATTTTAGCATTTAATCGAATTTATATGTATTGTCCGACGACCATGTTTAATCAAATGTCCTTTACCAACCGGCCTGTATAATATAATATACACACACATCCAGCAGGATTATATACGTATTACGCGTGTATTATATAGTAATAGTTAGGTGGTCGCATCCCGAAATCCATTTATACGATGCAAATTGTGGACCCGGTTTCTGTTTTTATACCTTTACTATCGGTAGTACGGTTGGAATTTTTTTCGTTAAGGTTTTAAGGCGTTGACACAGTGGTCGGGGATAGGATTTCAGAAAGGTCCAAATTTTAATTTTGAAAATGATGCTCGCTTACACATAGGTACCTAATAATTAAAAAAATATAAAATTAAAAAAAAGGTGGACAAATGGGTAACACTATGCTGTACAGTATATTGGTCAAGTATATCATTGTAATGGATGTGTTATATTTGAATCCAATGACAAATCATTGCATACGAAAAACCGATTCTGAACGGAGACATTGAGTCCTATACAAATAATCCTTGTATAAATATCAAATTTAATAATTATAAAAAAAAAAAATTAATAAAATTGGAAATAGCTCATGGGTAGCACTTTTACTACCACAAATGTTGATGTACGGTACCTACCTCTCTGATTCTTTAATAATCTTGTTTTTATGTTGACAACCGTAGTAAATCGTCCAAATGTGCATCGTTCAATCGATTTCTCTACTTGCCTTTAATTAATGTTAATTTACTAACAATGATCCAAAAAAATGTTACTGTGGAAAAAACATATATTTATGTTAATTTGGTTAAAGAGAAGGTGTTCTTTAAGTCTAATTTGATATTATATTGCATTATTATTATATATCTACCATTAAAAATTATCTTTTAATGTTATGTCCTGCTGTAAGTCAATTAATTCTCTTATTTACTTAGGTATCTATAATGACGGCGCCGTCGTGCCGAGTAGATGCAAATCTCGTTACTAACAAACCAATTTTAACATGAATCAATTAGTGGAGGAGACCTCGTGTTTCCACGTCCAAAAACACCTTCGACTTCGGGCTATAGAACTACCTTATCTATATAATTATATATAATAATAATATTATGTGAGCTGTTGAGGTTGGTCGAGGCATGTACCTATGAGTAGTTTTTACATTTTAGATTAGGTAGCCATCGTTCAAATTTCGAATGTTGTAATCAATACACATTTAACTTTCGAGAATTGTGTGAAAACTGTAGCAAAACGTAATGAGATTAGCTAAATAATAAAGATAATACATCATAGTAAAATCACATTTTTTTTTTTTTAATTAAAAATATAAAATTTAATTTTCAATGCAAAGTTCATCAGTACTTATATAACTTAATTAGTACTTATTTATTTTTCTCGGCAGCATGATAACAACGCACCAACCAATTTAGTATTAATAAAAATGACTGATTAGAATGATTGATAAAATAATGTAGGTACTAGGTACCTAAGTCCTACCCAGGGCTTGCATTTGAAAAAAAATTTGTTTTATGTTATTTACAGTTAAAACGTTACACAATTTTTGCGTTTGTCGTTATTTAGAATTAAAACGTTACACAAATTTTGCGTTTATCGTTATTTAAAATAGAGTTAAGAGGACGTTACACCCACATGTGTTGTCTCCGTCTTACACACGTACGATACAGCAAATTTTCGTTCTTATTTAAGCCGTAAGAATAATATCAATTAATAAATTTGACGTTAAAAAAAACAATTATATTTTGCTCTACGTTTTGCTCGATAAATTCAAACACAATAGCGTATAGTATTTAGTTCTTAATTAACTATAATGTCGTATATATTTGTGAAAATTACGTTGAAAATGTGTAGGTAGGTACTCGGCACAAAAAGATTGAGAACCGCTGAGCTATTGTAAAATAATCATCGAGATTTGGGACGCAACTCGTTTGCCATCATCAGCTATGATCACGACGCTATGTCAGACGAAACACAGGTTCATAACAATGCAGGTATCCGGTATACGGTATAGGTATATAATATTAAATTTAACACCAAAAATGTCAACGGTCAAAAACGAGTTGCTTCGTCGCTGTTGCTATTAAATAATTATTTAATCGGGTTTATGTTGAATTCGGCTTTAACTGTAGAAACATCTGGAATCGGATACGCTCTTGTATAATATTATATTATATACCTACCTACTTATCTTCGAATGTATCATCGTTATTATAGCCGTCCAATCGCATAATGTATAATTGAAATACACGATGGTATATAATAATATTATGAATGCTATGAATTACAATAATAATAATAATAATAATAATAAT